>JASANA010007669.1:0-16399 GCA_030248095.1 Ptycholaimellus sp. GST1_10 | reverse complement strand
TTGATGAAATAGATGCAATTGGTGGTGCCCGGATGCAATAGATGCAATTGGTAATGAAGTTCAACGCACTATGCTGGAGCTCTTTAACCAACTGGATGGCTTTGACTCACGGGGAAATGTAAAAATACGCATGGCTACAAACAGACTAGATACTTTGGATCCTGCACTAATTCGCCCTGGCCGAATAGATCGACGGATTGAATTTTCATTACCAGATGCTATTGGTCAAAAACATTCTTAACATATATACAAAGCAAATGAATGTTGAAAAAGGTATGCAGACTAGTGCTCATAGTTTATGGTCGGAGGTTAGCCTCCAGAGGCTAACCTCCGAGAGGTATCCTCTGCGCAGTGGACATCTTATTTGCTTGAGTTTATGGTTATTCCACTGCACAGAGGTCTCCCCCGCCTTTACTGGAGGATATCCTCTGCTCTATACTCTGTCTGCCCTTGCTTATATACAGCTCTATCCCCTTTACATATTGTTGAAGAGCTTGAATAGCAATTAATTGATGGGTGAAGCAGCGAAGAAGCCAATAACTAGAGTTTTGAGCATGGAAAGGGTTCCAATGGTATGAGGGTGGAGTTGCAAAAAATAATTTTTACAAATTTTACTACAAAGAGAATTTTTGCAATCCCGGCATCAAACCAAACCTATTGATATGCAAATTGTGGTTATTTTGGCAAATTTGAGAAATCATATTTCCAGCATCAATTTCAAAATTTGCAGTGTAATTGACAATACCTATTCTGGATGAACAGGAAATCGCATGCTGAGCACATGGATATGTTTCTATTGTCTAAACTCATCATATATCAATAGTTATGGCCACCGGTGGGGATCCAGAGGTGCCCTAGACCACCCCCGCTGGTTCTCATGTAAATCGGAGGACTCCTCCGGATCCCCTCCGACCATAAACTCAGAATTTATTTTTAAACCGGAGGCCTCCTCCGGTTGGGGGCTAGCCTCTGACCATAAACTATGGGTATAGATCTCATTGCCAGACTTGCACCTTGCACCACAGGAGCTGATCTTCGTTCCATATGTACTGAAGCTGGGATGAATGATATTAGACAACGCCGCAAAATAGTGCTGGAGGAAGATTTTCGTAAGGCAGTAAACAAAATCATGAGCAGCTATGCAAAATTCTCTGCTAATTCTAAATATCTAACACATAATTAGCATTTTACGTATATTGATTTGTTTCATTAGTAATATCTTGTCTCTTTAGTAAGTGTTTATTTCTTTGCATATAAGTTTTTAATTTTAGATAACCTGATAATTAATTCAAAATGTAAGCCCAGCCTTCATTAATTATATCTTGATTTCTTGTAAAGCCAAATACAATGCGTTGGATGAAATTGATTTTTTTTTATTATTTTCTAATGTGTCCCATGCAGAGACGTGTGGTACATAATACACTAAGTAATACAAGTAATCCTATTATAAATAAAATTGAAGTAAAAAAGTACTGCAGCAACAACCAATTACTAGACATTGAAATAGGCAATTTTATCAAGAATACAAATTGTATGGCTACCCTATGTCATTAATAAATAAAACAATTCACAAGGTTCTGTACAAGGAGAAAATGGCAATCCAATTGGGAAATAATGAAAGACAATGCATCAATGTCAAAACTCCATATTTCAATGAGAAATCCCTAATGGTACAAAAAAACACAGTACGCCCAGGCTACATTAGAATAATCCCAACGACTGGACCAAAACTATGGCACTTGCTTGGCAGCAGACCCAAATGCAAACATGACTATATGCTGCGCACGAACGTAGTGTACCAAATTAATTGCAAATGTGGTAAGATGTACATAGGGGAAACAAAAAGACACCTGGAATCTAGAATAAAAGAGCACAAAGGCAATTGGTGCAAGAACACCCAGCAAAACGTATTCAAAGATCACCAAGGAAGTAACCATGGACCCGAATTTGACACTGCAAAGATAATACACAACTGCAACCACCAACAAGAACGCAAGGCAGCAGAGGCATTATGCATCAAGATCAATGAAACACAGGTGATTGTAGACTTAACCAACGTACAACGACAACATGACATATCAAATGGTGTTTTACCTCTTTTACAACCGCGCCCTAATACAGCACACTAAAAATTTGATTAAAATTTGATTTGATTTACTGTCTCTTTTTCTGCCTCCTCTTCATCTGAGCATGCAGGTCTTTTGGTTTCTTCTTGGCCACCAACAAATGGGTCTTTAGCTCCAGTCTTTGTGATCGCATAGACTTCCAGCAGCTGGTAGAGCTCCAGTCGCCTCTGGACATCTTTAGGGTTTTCACTTGCCCTCATGTGGCGAAGCAGCTCTTTGAGAGTTTCACCCTTCTTCTCCTTTTCAAGCCAGAATGCCTTCAAACAGGATCTTATCCTCCTACAACTGTGAGTGTTGAGCTAGAATAGCTATAGGTTCTCTGCACACTTTTTCCCTTATGTATTAAAATCTCAACTGATTCGCTTTCTTTGCCGCAGAGTTTCCTTTCTTGCTTCCTGCCTAATATATATATATTTGCAGACATTCTTTCATTGTCTTGCTTTGACAGGTCCTGGATACGTTGTCCTCGCATTTCATCAGGACTTTCCTCTATCAACCGCTCCTTCTGCCTCTGTGAATGGTCATGGAGGTTTTGCTCTCGCATTTCTGGACTCTTCTCTGCTAGCTGCTCTTTTTGCCGCGGTGAAAGGTCCTGGAGGCGTTCTCCTCGCATTTCTGGACTCTCCGCTGTCTCTTCTTCAACTCTTCTTCAGCTGTATTCAGTTTGGCTTCTTTGGGTAGCTTATTCTTAGCCTTCACTGCTTCTGATGACTTGGTAAAATGGAACACCAGCCATGATCCTTATTGAATGAGTCATTCACAATGTCTCTTGATGTTCGAGCATCTGTGACTTCAGTGTGATTTCAGTAGCAGATGATTGCTTGACGAGGAAGCCCAGAGAAAAGAGCTGGAGAGTGTGCTTAAACCTGCTCAACTTGAATTTCCCCGGGAACATCTTTGAGTTTCGGTAAATCTTTGTCCTTCTTTTTAAGACTGTCATTACCATTGTTTTTGTTTTACTTGATGCTTGAAAGGCACATTAAATAAGGGTACAACACTGACATCTCCACCTTCAGGTTCTCTTTTTGTAGGTGCTGTCATTCTAGAAAAACGTTAGATTGATCAATTAGTACTCCTATATAAGTATATGTACTCATATTTAAGTACACTTAATCGTATATAAGTATAAGCACCCCTAAAAGTACTCTTATAATTACTCATAAAACCAATCATCAATAAGAATTGAGTAAACTGCTCCGTAAACCACGGAGCGGTCCTTTGGGCCACTCCACGTTCAAAAATGACCATCAAAGACTAGCACATAATTTTGGATTAGGGTGAGAATTGTCTGGTAACATGTTAATTCTATCCAAATTGTAAGCACAGTAGTGATATAGTCACAAATATTTAAACGTTACAGTAGTGATATAGTCACAAATATTTAAACGTTACATGTCTGGTAACAGTTTGTGGCATTCCATTTCCCACTAAATGTAATTTTTGCGTGGCCGCAGGCCGCCTGCGGCGAAGGGCAGGGCAGTCAGAGCTCCGGAGGCCGGAGGAGCTCTGGCGCCCTGCCCGGAGCGGCGGGTGGCCAAGGCCCGCTTATACAGTTACCCCATTTTTCGTCCGTCTGTCCGCATATATATATATATATATGTGGTTCCAGAGCCCGGACTCAATGGTTTTTCAACCAAATTGGCTGAAATTGTGTATGAAGGTCCGTCTGGGTGGTGGGTAGGAGGGTTTTTCTGCGCATGGTCTAATTTTTATTTGTTCTGGATTTATGGCCAAAAAACCTCGAAAATGGAGACCTTTAAATTCTAAAATTTTTCGAAAAGGTGTATTTTACTTTAATTAACCATTTATTATTATTTAGATTACTTTTATCATTTGAATGCCTCAGAAACCAAAACTAGACCTGGACCAATTTGTTACTTTTTACTTTTGTTTGCGTTATATAAGTTTTTCTTGAGACTACATGCTGATTATTCCATTCATTGCTTAACAAGGTGAATAAGGCCGCGCATCTATTGGCGATAGCCGATATTACCTTGTAATTAATGAAATTGACAAAATGTTTTGTATGTTAGTTGAAACAATAGCTAACTTGAAATTTTTCAATTTTAAGAAATTTAATTTTAAATAATGAAAATATATCAATTTTGATATTGGCTGGGAGGGTGAAAATTGGGTGCGCACCTATGGACGATATCACATATTCCTTGTTCAGAAAAATCATGTAATGTAGTTATTTCGGAGAGTTTTTCTTTTGCCCATAACAATTTTAAACATTGTAAACCTGAATCAAAATGTGAGCTTAACAAAATTGATTTCACAGCTGCACATGTCATAAATCAAAATATATGCCAGTGGTCTCATGAATCTATGTAGTTATTCTCAATTTGCCTCTTCCACCAAAAAATGTAGAAGAAATTATCAATTATATGCATTATATGGATGCTCTGATAGCTAATCTAGCCCATGTCGTTCTTGTTCGTGGCACAGGCACTGAGGTTATAACAATGTATCAGTAATATAAATGTGCTGTTTATAAAATTTATTTATTATATTCACGACTGTTTTTATTTTCAAGATCTTTAACGATTTATGTAGGCTTAGGCGAGCTCATGACCCATACCTCTAAAGCATACCACTTTGTCATACCTCTAAATGCTCTGGCCAAAAGGGCACGTTTTTGGTGAACAATAATAAGTAGCAGCAAAGTAAAATAAAGATATTACTATAAATGAATTATACGCATCAGAAATCAAATAAACATTAAACTCAATAACTATGAACAATCTCACAAATCAAGGCATAGATACAAAAACTATGATCCTTCAACAGTACAATGACTTGGTATCAAACCCCGTGGATGGTTTTACTTTAGATTTATTGAAATTGGATGAGCAACACCAGCAGGATGTTTTTACATGGACTGGGATAATGAAGGGACCAGATTCTGGCCTATACAGCAACTGTGTATTTCCATTCAAATTAGCCTTCTGTGCCGGTTATCCCACCAAATTGCCTGTATTTTCATTTGCCATGCTTAGTAATGCCCGATTTTATCATCCAAATGTATCACCAAATGGCATTTTTGTTGCATGTAAGGAGTTAACGGCAGGACAAATCGCGCACCAACCAGCATCTCCACCAAATCTCAGACAGGCTTTCACTCAAATCAGACAATGTTTTGCTCAGCCAAACTATAATCTCATTGCAGGAATCGTCAATTCACGACTTGAGTGGAAAAGATTAAGGTGTCCTAACAAATACAGTTCAATCATAAGTCATCAACTGAAACTTTATAACAGCACTCTTCAAATTGAACGACCAGATATATTCCAAACTGCTCATTAATAAGTACTTCTTCCTTTCACAAATAGTTTATATTATATGTAATATTTTGGAAATTCCTTTGTTTATATTCTTTAATGGAAATAAAAATTTTAAGTTAAAATCAAAATTAACTATTACTTTTCACTACTCATAATGCATAAAAGTTTACCATTTCCTTTTTCAATCACTGCATTTAAAAAGTTATTCAATCACTGGGGCTCAAATGTTTCTATTTTTTCAGTATACCTACTTTGTGACCGAAAAGACTGGAAATTTTTTGCACAGAAGAGTTGCAAGATGCTAACAGGTGGCATAATTTGGAGTCATATGGGTAATTTCTTTCTCAGCCTTGAGGTTAGGTGGTACTTTTGGCATCTCCACTGGTTGTTGGAAATACAGTGGCAGTTCTTTGGAGTTACAATAATGTGTTCCCTTGACTGGCGTGAGAGTCGTTGGAATGATGACGTGGGAGGATGGCATCCAGTAAAGAAGATGGATGTGGTGCTTCCTCTGCCATCAGGTAGGCATCCTCGTCCTCCACCACAACCTTAAAAGGAGGAGCTGTTGGAAGAATTGGTGGTGCAGAAGGTGCTGGGTGGAAGCTGAAATTTGGGATTTGGAAATAGAAAGACAAACTCTTCCCCTCGGATCTTATAATTTGGAATTTGAAAGTCTTTTCATAATCATGTTGAATATTGCGATTAGTTTTTTAATGCATCTGCAATTGAATGGTCTGCTGGAGCTTTGGTCAGGCCACAATACGAATAAGAAGGGCAGAAAGCGAAGCAAATGAGGGGAAGTGCAAGTAGGCAGGGTTGTTACGTTGTTTTTAGCCGTCATCACCGAACAAGGTTCATAAGATATAAGTTTATCCATGAAACGATACGGAAATCAGAAAAGGTATCCGAACTTTCTTCACTTTTTCTCCCTTCTTTGCGTTGTTCATTTTCTTGACTTATAATGCATGAAAACCTTTGACACATCTCCTTAATGAGCAGGAGGAACAAAATGATGCATACGCACATGAAGATGCTGAGCACCAAAACTGAATAGAATGCATTGGAAAGCTTGTAAAAAAGAACAACAAGGATGCATTAAAGCACTAAAAAAGTGCGCAATAGGACCTGAAGGCCATGAACTTGGCGTAAAACTGAGGCATGGGATTGGTTTGGCATGGAAGAGTGCAAACTAGACAATTAGTGAAGAAGGTGAGCACTAGAAAGACGGGGATAGGGACATAGGCTGGGACTGGGCTAGGGTCAGCAGCTCACCTATTATACGGCTTAGCGAGGGGGAGGGGGGCGCCCTGGATGAGTTGCCAGTGGTGATGTCCAGGACCGGGCGGCCTGTATGTAATCTGACGTGGATAGGTAGGAAAGGAGTGGGTAGATAAAAAGTGAACGTTTGACAAGCTTGGTGGTCGGCGTTGGCATTGGTAGAAGGCGGATGAGTATCCTGGGGCTGCGCAACAGCAGCAGCGGCGCTTCGTTGGAGACGATGATGGGCTGGCCGGCATATACGGTGATGTATATCACGCCCTCCACCATCTCCTGCTTCTGCTCCTTGGGCGACACCTGGGCAGGCTCATGGGGCGTGGCCTTGGCAGGCACTTGCCAATCCATGGTTGCGAATGAATGAATCAGACTGAGAAAGGTGAGGGCCACTTCCACACACGCACAGATGATGCCCATTATATCACAAAAGGCCTCTGCATCTTCTGTAATGCTACAGCTGACATCCCAAGGCATTCCAGGACATTTCTTAGCCCAAAAAACCTTGTACTGGGCCATCATACAGCAAAAATTCTATCTAAAACACACACACACACCAGCAGTCTGCACTACGTGAGAACAGTCTTTGTGTTCTGCCTTGCCCATAGTTTGCACTACGTGAGAGCAGTCTTTGTGTTCTGCTTTACCCAAAGTCTGTCCTACGTGAGAACAGTCTTTGAGTTCTGTTTTCCCATAATCTGTACTTCTCGAGAGCAGTCTTAGTGTTCTGCTTTGCCCACAGTCTGCACCATGTGAGACTAGTCTTTGTATTCTGCTTTGCCCACAGTATGCACTATGTGGGGGTAGTCTTTGTGTTCTGCTTTGCCCATAGTCGGCACTACATGGGAGCAATCTTTGTGTTCTGCTTTACCCACAGTCTGCACTACGTGGGAGCAGTCTTTGTGTTCTGATTTGCCCACAAGTTGCACTACCTGAGAACAGTCTTTGTGTTCTGCTTTGCCCACAAGTTGCACTACGTGAGAACATTCTTTGTGCTCTGTTCTGTCCATTTTTTGCACTACGTGATAACAGTATTTGTGTTCTGTTCTGCCCACAATCTGCACTATGTGAGAGTAGTTTTTGTGTTCTGTTCTGCACAAAATGTGCACTACGTGAGAGCAGTCTTTGTGTTCTGGTCTACCCCCAGCCTGTACAAAGTGCGAGCATTCTTTGTGTGCTATTCTGCCCACAGTCTGTACTAAGTGAGAGCGGCCTTTGTGTTCTGATTTGCCCACAGTCTGCACACCGTGGGAGCAGTATTGTGTTCTGCTTTGCCCATAGTCGGCACTACGTGGGAGCAGTCTTTGTGTTCTGCTTTACCCACAGTCTGCTCTACCTTGGATCAGTCTTTGTGTTCTGATTTACCCACAAGTTGCACTACGTGAGAGCCGTCTTTGTGTTCTGTTCTGCCCACAATATGCTCTACGTGTGAGCGGCCTTTGTGTTCAGTTCTTTCCCCAGCCAGCAATATGTGAGAGCAGTTTTGTGTTCTGCTTTGCCCATAGTCGGCACTACGTGGGAGCAGTCTTTGTGTTCTGCTTTACCCACAGTCTGCCCTACGTGAAATCAGTCTTTGTGTTCTGCTTTGCCCGCAGTCTGCACTACGTGAAAGCAGTCTTTGTGTTCTGCTTTGCTTTGCCCACCACAAATGTAAGGGGGGCCTTACAAAAAAAATCGAAAATCTTTAATAGCAATCGCTAGGATGCTTGTAGAGCTGAAGCAAGCACAGATTCGGAATCCTTGTCAAAAACTGAACCAAACTAGGTTAAAAATTTATCAAATTTAAAAAAAAAAATTTGGACTGCTGGTCATCCCACCCTTCACTCAAAAAGGGAAGTCCATGGTTTTTCATCTAATTTCAAATGTAAGCACATATTTAGAATCGGCAATCAATAAAACTCAAGTCTTCGTGGCAATTCTCGAAATTGGGGCCATGCGAGCGAAGTGGAAGCATGGTCCCCTCTTAGCCAAGGACAAACCCTATTACGGATTTTGAAAATATGATTGGCTGCCAAATATTCCATGGGCAACTTACAAGGCTGCGAGTAGGCTCAATGGACGTGGCAAACACAGAGCTTTAATAAAAAAAATGGCAGAATTTGGTTAAGTATTGAGCAAGTTATGCCCAAAAAAAATTGCGGTAAGATGATATATCCAGTGGTGTTTTACCTCTTTTAGAACATCACCCTAATACAGCACACTAAATAATTTGATTAACACCGTCTTTTTTAAAAGCTACTTTACATTATACTATTTTTAATAGTTTTTTCATTGTTCGCTCTGACAAGTGTCAGAAATGCTATTTTACTGAAGAAGGTGAGCACTAGAAAGACGAGGATAGGGACATGGGCTGGGACTGGGCTAGGGTCAGCAGCTCACATATTATTCGGCTTAGCGAGGGAGAGGGAGGCGCCATGGAGGAGTTGCCAGTGCTGATGTCCAGGACCGGGCGGCCTGTATGCAATCCGATGTGGATAGGTAGGAAATGAGTGAGTAGCTAAGAAGTGAATGTTTGACAGTCGGCGGATGAGGTAGGAGGCCGATGAGTATCCTGAGGCTGCGCATCAGCAGCAGTGGCGCTTCTTTGGAGACGATGATGGGCTGGCCGGCATTTACGGTGATGTATATCTGGACGCACTCCACCATCTCCTGCTTCTGCTCCTTGGGCGACACCTGGGCAGGCTCCTGGGGCGTGGCCTTGGCAGGCTCTTGCCAATCCATGGTTGCGAATGCATGAATCAGACTGAGAAAGGTGAGGGCCACTTTCACACACGCACAGATGATGCCCATTATATCACAAAAGGCCCCTGCACCTTCTGTAAGGCTACAGCTGTCATCCCATGGCATTCCAGGACATCTCTTAGCCAAAAAACCTTGTGCTGAGCCAGCATACAGCAAACAATTCGATCTAAAACGCTCACACACCCGCAGTCTGCACTTTGTGAAAGCAGTCTTTGTGTTCTGCTTTGCCCACAAGTTGCACTACGTGAGAACAGTCTTTGTGTTCTGCCTTGCCCACAGTCTGCACTACGTGAGAGCAGTCTTTGTGTTCTGCTTTACCCAAAGTCTGTCCTACGTGAGAACAGTCTTTGAGTTCTGTTTTCCCATAATCTGTACTTCTCGAGAACAGTCTTAGTGTTCTGCTTTGCCCACAGTCTGCACCATGTGAGACCAGTCTTTGTGTTCTGCTTTGCCCACAGTATGCACTATGTGGGGGTAGTCTTTGTGTTCTGCTTTGCCCATAGTCGGCACTACATGGGAGCAATCTTTGTGTTCTGCTTTACCCACAGTCTGCACTACGTGGGAGCAGTCTTTGTGTTCTGATTTGCCCACAAGTTGCACTACCTGAGAACAGTCTTTGTGTTCTGCTTTGCCCACAAGTTGCACTACGTGAGAACATTCTTTGTGCTCTGTTCTGTCCATTTTTTGCACTACGTGATAACAGTATTTGTGTTCTGTTCTGCCCACAATCTGCACTATGTGAGAGTAGTTTTTGTGTTCTGTTCTGCACAAAATGTGCACTACGTGAGAGCAGTCTTTGTGTTCTGGTCTACCCCCAGCCTGTACAAAGTGCGAGCATTCTTTGTGTGCTATTCTGCCCACAGTCTGTACTAAGTGAGAGCGGCCTTTGTGTTCTGATTTGCCCACAGTCTGCACACCGTGGGAGCAGTATTGTGTTCTGCTTTGCCCATAGTCGGCACTACGTGGGAGCAGTCTTTGTGTTCTGCTTTACCCACAGTCTGCTCTACCTTGGATCAGTCTTTGTGTTCTGATTTACCCACAAGTTGCACTACGTGAGAGCCGTCTTTGTGTTCTGTTCTGCCCACAATATGCTCTACGTGTGAGCGGCCTTTGTGTTCAGTTCTTTCCCCAGCCAGCAATATGTGAGAGCAGTTTTGTGTTCTGCTTTGCCCATAGTCGGCACTACGTGGGAGCAGTCTTTGTGTTCTGCTTTACCCACAGTCTGCCCTACGTGAAATCAGTCTTTGTGTTCTGCTTTGCCCGCAGTCTGCACTACGTGAACGCAGTCTTTGTGTTCTGCTTTGCTTTGCCCACCACAAATGTAAGGGGGGCCTTACAAAAAAAATCGAAAATCTTTAATAGCAATCGCTAGGATGCTTGTAGAGCTGAAGCAAGCACAGATTCGGAATCCTTGTCAAAAACTGAACCAAACTAGGTTAAAAATTTATCAAATTTAAAAAAAAATTTTGGACTATCGGTCACCCCACCCTTCACTCAAAAAGGGAAGTTTATGGTTTTTCATCTTATTTCAAATGTAAGCACAGATTTAGAATCGGCAATCAATAAAACTCAAGTCTTCGTGGCAATTCTCGAAATTGGGGCCATGCGAGCGAAGTGGAAGCATGGTCCCCTCTTAGCCAAGGACAAACCCTATTACGGATTTTGAAAATATGATTGGCTGCCAAATATTCCATGGGCAACTTACAAGGCTGCGAGTAGGCTCAATGGACGTGGCAAACAAAGAGCTTTAATAAAAAAAATGGCAGAATTTGGTTAAGAATTGAGCAAGTTATGCCCAAAAAAATTTGCGGTAAGATGATATATCCAGTGGTGTTTTACCTCTTTTAGAACATCACCCTAATACAGCACACTAAATAATTTGATTAACACCGTCTTTTTCAAAAGCTACTTTACATTATACTATTTTTAATAGTTTTTTCATTGTTCGCTCTGACAAGTGTCAGAAATGCTATTTTACTAAAGAAGGTGAGCACTAGAAAGACGAGGATAGGGACATGGGCTGGGACTGGGCTAGGGTCAGCAGCTCACATATTATTCGGCTTAGCGAGGGAGAGGGAGGCGCCATGGAGGAGTTGCCAGTGCTGATGTCCAGGACCGGGCGGCCTGTATGCAATCCGATGTGGATAGGTAGGAAATGAGTGAGTAGCTAAGAAGTGAATGTTTGACAGTCGGCGGATGAGGTAGGAGGCGGATGAGTATCCTGAGGCTGCGCATCAGCAGCAGTGGCGCTTCTTTGGAGACGATGATGGGCTGGCCGGCATTTACGGTGATGTATATCTGGACGCACTCCACCATCTCCTGCTTCTGCTCCTTGGGCGACACCTGGGCAGGCTCCTGGGGCGTGGCCTTGGCAGGCTCTTGCCAATCCATGGTTGCGAATGCATGAATCAGACTGAGAAAGGTGAGGGCCACTTTCACACACGCACAGATGATGCCCATTATATCACAAAAGGCCCCTGCACCTTCTGTAAGGCTACAGCTGTCATCCCATGGCATTCCAGGACATCTCTTAGCCAAAAAACCTTGTGCTGAGCCATAATACAGCAAACAATTCGATCTAAAACGCTCACACACCCGCAGTCTGCACTATGTGAAAGCAGGCTTTGTGTTCTGCTTTGCCCACAAGTTGCACTACGTGAGAGTAGTCTTTGTGTTCTGCTTTGCTTTGCCCACCACAAATGTAAGGGGTGTGATGCTTTAGTACAGTGGTAACATAGCGAGATTCCTTTTCTTCATAATATTCACCAATCTAGAGAAGGTAGGAGCGATAGGGCAAGTTCACATAACGACTGAAGATGCTCTGCCGCCCGTGCCATCATCTCAAGGTCAAACGGAACAGGCTATCAAAACTCCACAGCTATCCCGTGGGCAATGAGGAAAAGGTGAAAGGGGATCACACCAACTGTCTAGAGCAGGCAGAGGACAGGGGCCTTGGATCTAAGCTACAAGCATACTACTAGGGGAGGGGAAGGATTCATCGACAGTTCAGTGACAGCATCAGAGCTGGCGTGTTGGAGCGGGACTGGGCCAGCATCTAACGGGAGCCTCATAGGGAACGCGATGAACATCCGGATTGCCGGGTAGTAGACAAACGGAGCTCATCGAAGTCATACGATTGAGGTGCACTTGTGACCCAGCCAGGCTCCGCGTCATGGCCAGGTCCAGCTCACGTGAGAAACCACGCGCTCGGCTCATACTGGGGCTGCGTCTCCATGACGATGAACGAAGGAAGGCCACAGCTTGCTCTCGGGGATCCATCTGGACGAAGTCCGCCGATGGCGGCTGTGGCAGCAGTACGTCTACCGGAAGGAACCGAGGTCCTGGAGTCTCCAGCGGCATTGTTCCATTCATTGGGAACCAGCGAGGAAGGTAGCTGAAGGGATCCGCTTCCTGTAGTCT
This sequence comes from Ptycholaimellus sp. GST1_10, assembly GCA_030248095.1. Lineage (NCBI taxonomy): Eukaryota > Metazoa > Nematoda > Chromadorea > Chromadorida > Chromadoridae > Ptycholaimellus > Ptycholaimellus sp. GST1_10. The sequence goes on along the minus strand of JASANA010007669.1, from coordinate 3,555 downwards.
TTCCTTCCACTCCCGGACCTTCCGTCGAGTACTGGGAGGTCCAGAAGAGAAGGACTCCGGCCGCAACGATGGCTATGAGGGAGAGGATGATCCCGACGATGGTGGTGACTTGCTTGATGATGGAAGAGCCGATGTTGGTGATGCCAGACCAGAAGGTCCTAGCTAGCCCTTGTGCTCCTTCAGACAGCATTCCCACGATGTCACCCACCACGTGGCTGTATGCCTCTATTCCTTGAACTACGCCACTGGGGTCGGGGGAAAAGCGACTGGTGTTGTTCACTAGTCCATTGAGTTTCCTCTCCAAGATGGGTAAACTCGATGAGTATGTGACAAGAGCCGCAAACGGGGGCATCAGTCATGAGTTGACTTGGACAACTCATCTTGGAGTTCACCACTCTCATGTAGCGCAATTTCAGTGTACTGCTCCACCCATGCTTGTCCCAGTGCAGTACGATAGATAAGAATACTAGCTCAGATAGTGAAATAAGCTTTTATTTCCATACCAGGTCTGCAATGTCCAATACCACTTCTATACTTAGGAACAAAGTTCATTTACAAGATACTGGGCAACCTCTAACAGAACATGGGTCAGGGTCAGAAAGCATATTAAACTTAGCTAACACTACCCATTTGGACCACGAGTTATTTGATACACTATGCACCCTGGATCGCCGCAAACTATCCAAAACTGTGGTAAGTGTAAATCTGAACGGCTTGTGTGGAAAAATTGAGTTGGTTTGCTGCTTTCTCACTACCTACAAACCACTAGCTCTCTTGATACAAGAGACTAGACTACAACAAGGTATACCTGTGAATGAACTCCAAATTCAAGGCTATAATTTTATCCACAGGGAGAGGAAAAGAGGAAATGGAGGTGGCACTGCAATCTATCTAAAAAACACCAAAAGTTACACTTTACGTGCGGATCACCCTGATTTGGAACTCATACATATTGCAATTCTGGGAAAATCACCTATCGATTTAATAAATATCTACCGACCGCCTAATGCCAAAACCCAATGGAAAGAAACTTAGTTCAGTTACCTAGAAACGCATTATAACCCTGTTGTACTCACTGTAATTTGTGGCGATTACAATATATGTGCTAAATCCCCGCTAAACTACAGCTTCCTAGAATGCCATGCATCCATAGATCTGAATCAGTTAATTAATAAGGCCACCCATGGGCATGCATTCTCTGGTCGAATAATTGATCATATATATTTCAACAGTAAACAGCCGGATTTGATTTATGGTCTTGGCCCAATATTTGAAAAAACCAAAACGGGACACCGTGCAACATGTGTCTCCCTTACTGAGCACCAAAAGCACTCCAAAACAAATGTCAATAACTTCTTTGAATGTAGAATATGGAAACATGGCAAGGTGGATGATTTACTAATACTGCTTGAGGATGCCCAGAGTGACCTAAACAAAGAAATTATAGAAAGCTCATGTGGTGAGAATGCACTTCAAAACCTGGAAACTCAGCTTTTAGCAATGCTTGATAGTGTATGCCCTCTAAAGAAAATGCATTCTGAATATAAAAATGTTTGGATGACAAGGAAATGTTTTCACCTAAGCAAAACAATCAAGCAAGTGAGGAGTCATCTAAATGATCTCATGCATACCATTAATGTATCAAGTTCATCTTTCTCTGCGGGCTTTAAACAAAAGGAGGAGGCATGAAGTTAAAAAGGCAAAGCGAAATTATCTCAGTGCCAAATTTCAAAACTGCAATAGTAGTCTGGACATATGGAAAGAACTAAAATACTTCACTGGATGTAAAAGAAAGCAGGTAACAATAACTTCTATCAGAGTAGACGGCAGCACCCACACGGACACATTCGAAATTATAAAAGCACTCACAAAACAGTTCTGCTCTGTCTATAAAGACGGCCTTGACTCCACCCCATTGCTAGTAGACACGTCGAGCCTCTTGTCAAAAGCTGACCAGAGTGCAATTGTGATCCCAACAGAATTCTCAGAAGTGAATGTCTATCGCAAATTTAAGAAAATGAAAAGCTCTAGTGGTGGTGGCCCAGACAGAATACCTGCTAATTTTCTAAAGAAATGCAAAACTAAGATTGCACCCCTAGCTACGAAAGTGTTTCAGCGTCTGTACTTAGAAGGAATTTTCCCAGATAGTTTCAAAATTGCCTGTCTAATGCCTGTACCAAAAGTCGCTAAACCATTACGGCCCTCTGACTTCCGTCCAATAGCATGCTCTTCTATCCTAGGTAAAGTAATGGAAAGGCTACTGTTAGACACCTTCCAAGAATGGCTCAAGTTTGGAGACAACCAGTTTGGCTTCAGAAAACAGAGTGGAGACGCACACCTATTTATCCAACATACACTCTCACAAATCAATGGTCCTGCCTATATGGTGAGCTTGGATATTTCAAAAGCTTAATACTGGAACAGGTTGCCGAGGTGGCTCCGGAGCACCACGTTAGGATTTTTAAGTCATGGCTGGCTAACAGACAATACTATGTGCGTCTAAATGGAGAAAAAGGGTCATTGTTTGGGAGCAATGGGCATGGACTACCTCAAGGATCTGCACTATCCCCTGCACTATTTAATTTCTTCATAAAAAAGGCAGTCAATCATGTTAGCCCCTGCACAATATTTGCATATGCAGATGACATAACTTTGATAGGGTGTGCCAAGCAGGAGAAAGTTGTACAAGAGTGCTTAGATGACATCAGTAAAATCCTTCAACAAGACCTACTGCTGAGACTTAACCTTCTTAAATGCAAATGCCTACTGGTAAAGCCCGCTCAATCACATTTTACGCGCGCCAAATTCTATCTAAGGTCACCCGGACAAATAACTCAACTCGGCATCAGAAACATCAAAATTAGTGCGCTAACTAACGTGGATCACATGAAGCTACTGGGTATTAACTATGACAACAACCTAAACATGGAGAACCACTGGAACATTGTCACTACAAAATCAAAGATGCTGTTTCATTGGTTTAATACTCACGTGAGAAAAGACATATTGCATAATCTGGCAAAGCAGTACATAAGATGCAAATTTTTGACCGCGGAGCGGCCCGAAGGGCCGCTCCGCGGTCTATAGAGGTTACTGAACTTTTGTCCTGATATATATATATATATATCTGGAAATGCTGGGAACGGGCGAATTCTCAACGGATCTTGACAAACTTTTTTTTCCTGAAAGGTAATAATGTTTTAGGAAGATATCGCCGGTAGGAAGCGGTCCCCGAACATTTGAAACATTACTTTTTTGGGTAGAAAGGTTTAAACATTGCAATATACAGTTTTTGTGCTGTAGCACCTGTAATCTTGAGAATTGCACAGACAACTTGAGTTTTTTTTGTTCACAAGTCGTATATAACAATTCCAAATCTGTGCTTACATATGAAAATGGTTGAGAAACCACAGACTTGCCTTCTTGAGTGACAAACTTTCACTCATGACAATAGAATCAATAATTAGTAGCAGCTGAACGGCTGATAATTGAACAGAACACTTGAGTTTTTTTGTTCACAAGTCATATATACCGATTCTGAATCTGTGCTTACTT
>JASANA010007667.1:0-17590 GCA_030248095.1 Ptycholaimellus sp. GST1_10 | reverse complement strand
AAAGGTCGGGAGGGGCGGTAGTTGGCTGGCATCAGTTTCTCCACGGCTCCTCCAATTTCTCATTCCTTTGGGACCCTCACTTCAAACCATCTTTGGAACAATAGGGATAACCCTGGCAGCCCAGAGCCAATCGTAAATCCGTGAGATTCCATGTCCAGTCTGGGTCCAACAGTTCAAGATATCCGGGTCTTTCTGTCGGAATCATTCTGCAATTACAATAAATCATAGATTTACTTAGCATTTAGCCGACACTTCAGCCGACAAAAAATAAGTATTGCAATAGCGAGAGCTATTTAGGTTGGCAAAATTTTAAAAAAGTGGTCTTTTTTTTAAGAAACAAATACAATCAATCACTTTCTGTACCCACCCAGATTGTTTGATAGTCGCTAAATTTGCATTTTTATTTCCTTCAATTGATTTTAGGGAGCAATGCGGCCTTTTAACACTTGCCTCACAACTAATCCATTTCGATATCTCGATTCGTCATTTGCTGGGAGTGGGATGGCATGAAAAACTAGATGGATATTTTCTAGACGAAGGGTCACTTTGGTGGCCCCAATTTTGGACTGAAAAGTGAGGATTGATTACTGTATTTGCATCTGGAGATATACGGCGACGCGACGAGCCGTGACCTGGCTTCTGCCAAACTCCATGTGGGGCCAGGGCCGGACGCGGAAAGGACTGGCACCTAGTCTCTGCCAATCAACAGATGCCAACTTTTTCACATTCCCTGCTGCAATGCGCTTCTTCAACCTATCCACTCCTGTCCCAATGGCTGCCACTGCCAATAACAATGAAATTCCAATGGTTTTTTTAACCCTTTTTCACATTACTCATTTTCGGCGTTCCTCATTCACCGCAGGAAAAGGAGCAAAAAGGTCATACGCAGAAGTCGAGCAGGCGCATGTTCAAAAGATCCTGGTCATCATCCAAGCAGACGCCATCTCGCTCTGTGTCCTTCTCTGCTGTCCAATCATCCGTCATTTCCGTGAACTTGCCCTCCAGTGGCATATGAGATCAGTTTTCCAGGGCAATGAAGTAAAGTTTGCAAATAATTCTGGCTCTTTTTGAGCTTAGCGGAAATTTTGAATTGCTTATCAAAGAATAAGGAAATAGATGCTTTATGGTAAGGTTTTAACCATTCTAATAGGCTTGTCTCGGAACTGATGCCGGCAGGATTCTAGTATTATTTTCATCTGGTTTCTGAATTTAATTTATCTTAAGAAGTTTTGATGATGAATGTCAAATTTTGACAAAAAATAACGTAATGGCCTACGCGACCTATTGAACGATCACACCGAATCATCCAAGATTTGAGGAATACGTTTGAAACAAAAACTGTGATCGACTTCCTTAATTCTGCTGGCTACTTCTGTTTCAAAATTTAAAAAAACACACGAATACTTTGTTAGCTTATGCTTTAATATTCTTTTCCTAGCTTTTGATGATGTGAATGCAAATATCTTTTCTGAGTGCAAATAACTAAACATGGCGTATTCGTCGTCCCATTGTGTGTTGGAAGAAGTTTTGTTAGGAACTAGATGGCACCATTCTATCCAATATCGTTTCGGGCAGAGCATTGTACGACCGGGGTAGCACCATTGCTAGAATTAGCTAAAATGCATCCTGCAAGCACCTAACTCCGTCGAAAAATTCACAAACCTCAAAATAGTCGTCGGTGTGAGCATCTTTCCTTAGGTGCCACCACTGATTCTAAACGCTAAACCTAATTAAATGCAAAAATGAAAATACAAAGGAAAAATGTCTCGTCATAAGCGAGTTCCGAATTCTCGAAAAATTTAAGATGTGTTTTCTGAGAGAAGCTAAAATGGGGCGGACCTAAATTGAGACCATTGGCGGACCAAGACCCTCCTTTTTTATTTTAGAATCTGAATCTCCACGTATTTTTATGTAACCCCACTAAATTAGGCCGAAAAATATGCAGAAATGGACTCACAACAGTTCCACTGAAGGAAAACTGAAAATTTGAGTTTTCGTGATTTCAAGTGATAAAACTTGCCGTTTCTTGGTAATTACTAAAAACCCATACATTAGGACTATCAATCGAAAGCTTACAATTTCTCTGATCTGATTGTGCCCTTATTTTGCCTTAAAATTATCCCTGATTCAAAATATGGCTCATTCTTTCACCATTTGCCAAATTCTCAATTTCCAAAATATTGTCAAATACCATCAATATTTCCAATTTCCCATTGAGGCCAACAAATAACTTTTCTATTTTTGAATTTTTCACACAATTTCGGTCCAGAAAACTTAGAAAATTTTAGAAACGGTGTGGATTCATGAAACTATTGAGGTATTTCTGCACCAAACTACAAGATTCGCCCTTTGTTATAACATAGGGCACTTTTGCCAAGGTGAAATTTGTGTACTATGAAATATTCTGCTCTTTTATATATGAATAGTGACCATTTTTATTTGGGAGCCATTTTTGGTAAATTATTTTGATTTAAATAATTTTTGGTTTTTGATGAGAACTCAAAAGTTAGTACTATGCTATGATTAAAAGTGTGACACAGAGACAAAAGTGAACAACAAATTTTGCTCTTGAAATTTCATTTCAATTCTTTAAATTGATTCAATGTTATCTCTTAGGTAACAGTTTACAGGTCCTAAAAATTAATGATTGTTTTTGTTTGCATGTGTGAAAATTATCACTCAAAAGAGTAAGTCTGTGGTTTCTCAATCAAATTCAAAAATAAGCACAGATTTAAAATCGGCATATACGACTTGTGAATCAAGCAAGGCTATCGCCCAGTGGCGGATATAGGATTTTGGTTCGGGGGGGAAATTTTTGGTGAAAATTTCTATGAGACTAAATTCGACTCTGCGCGCGAAGCGCGCGGAAAATTTTTTTGACAAGATGTATCTAAAAGGGTGAAATTTTTCCCCTTCCTGAAAGTTTCGGGGGGGGAATTCCCCCCCCGAAATCCGTTCGGGGGGGGAAACGTCCCCCTTTTCCCCCCCCCTATATCCGCCACTGCTATCGCCAATAGGTGCGCGGCCAGATTTCAAAGCCATTCTTTGCCATTCATTTTACGAAAATTACATATGGAAATTAAACGAGTAAAAATTAACATCAACCGTTTAAATATTCATTCAAATACCAATTTTTGACATTTAATTGCAGATATTTAAAAATAATTAAATCTCAGGAATTACTTAATTTTTGACCGCGGAGCGGCCCTTCGGGGGTTACTAAACTTTTGTCCTCATATATATCTATAGGTACCTGGAAATGCTGGGAACGGGCGAATTCTCAACGGATTTGGGCAAACTTTTTTTTTCCTGCAAGCTATTAATATTTCAGGAAGATCTGGAGGGGTAGACCCGCAATTTGAGCACTTGAAACATTACTTTTTTGGGTAGAAAGATTGAAAAATGGGGTATGCTGAGAAATGGCGAATTCTCAACGGATTGGGACAAACTTTTTTTTTCCTGAAAGGTAATAAAATTTTAGGAAGATCTGGAGGGGTGGAACAAGTCCCGGAGCAATTGAACCATTACTTTTTTGGGTAGAACTTTTGAAAACTGGGGTATGCTTAGAAAAGGCAAATTCTCAACGGATTTGGACAATTTTTTCCTTGAAAGGTAATAATATTTTAGGAAGATCAGGAGGGGTAGACCCGGAATTTGAACACTTGAAATATCACTTTTTTGGGTAGAATGTTTGGAAAGTGGTTTATGCTGAGAAAAGGCGAATTCTCAACGGATTCTATTCTTTGAGTAAAACTCCTGTTTTATGGGGTATTTAGCTCCGCGGTCACCTATTGCGCTCTGCGCCATATACTTGTTTTGAATTGCCAATGCTATCAAAACCATTGACTAAATTGATCAGCGAAATAAATTTTCTGGCATCATTTCAAAGAACAAATTTTTAGCTTCAAGATGATGCCTTTTAACTTTCATAAAACATTCTATAACCTGAGAAACGAGCACTTAAAATGGGAGAAATTTTTTTCACATTACAACCTGCCAAACTTCAGCAAGAGGTGTCCACATGCATCACATTTTGCCATGATTGGAAGCAAAAAGTTGTGTTGGTCGATAAGAGGGGCGCACGCCAGCCCAATTTTAGCCATGTAAAAATAGCCATGGCTCCAGCCATTCAAAAAGGGCAACATTTAACCGGATAACCAACGGGCGTGCACATGATTTTCGTTTTAATTGGTCTATTTGCCACCTGAAGCATTTATATTTTCGAAAATATTTTTTAAAAATCAAGAGCGCAGATGATTGTAACCTGACTTTTATCATAAGAGTGCATCGCTTCATCACGAAGGAACTTTTCCTCCTTAAAACTCATTCTTAAAGCTATTTTCCAGTCGAAGCCATCAATAAAACCATAAAATCGTTGGCACTTAGAAGATCCCATGATGCTGATGAAGCAACAAATTGCAGTGCCAAAAAGCAAGCATGCATGAAAAAATCTTTTGCCATGATGGGAAGATTTCAGTCAGAATGAAGACTGACTGGAGTTTGCCTGATATTATAAGTAGGGTTATGTGCGTATCTAATGGAATAAATTCTTTGCTAATATGACGGTATGTGCACACCAGTAATGGCATTCTAGAGACATTATTAACATTCAAGCCATGCAGTTTGGCATAGTCGGCACACCATGGCATAAGTAAACTTTCTATAACTGGTACCATCGGCTGAACGAAATAAAACGCTTTTCTTATAACAAGGGATGCATACGACAAGGGATCTCTTGCCAAGAAATGCACGCCCTCGGTTCATGCTGGGAGCATGACTGACATTATGAAACAAATAAATAAATAATTAAAGCCCTGATCATAAATGCGAGAATCTATAAAACTGGGGCAAAACTAGCCTCCTATCGGGACTTAGTATGAGCTCCAGAAAAGTTTGAGACGCAGGTTTTTGCGCGGCCGAAGGCTGCCTGCTGTGGAGGGCAGGGCAGTCAGAGCTCCGGAGGCCGGGGGAGCTCTGGCGCCCTGCCCGGAGCGGTGGGCGGCCAAGGCCCATTTTAACAGTTACCCCAATTTTTGACCACGAAGCAGACTCCGATGAAAAATGCAAAAAAATACATTTTCCATAATATCCCTATGGCAAAAAGGCTATATTTATTACACAAAGTTATAAGTTATAGTTGATGATGCTCTTTCCAATACAAAAAGAATCAGAGCGATTGGATTCTTCTCTGTGGCGCAGGAGCCTTATCAATTTCAAGATCTAGCAATAACCCTCAAAGCATACACCTGGGTCGAAAAGAGGGGCTGGGGTCGAAAAAGAGGGGTCGAAAAGAGGGGCCTTGCTCCCTCGCGCCAGCCCAATATACAAAACTGCGTAGTCCTGCATACATTGGCTTATTGTCTTTTCAAAAGGGACGATTGAATACCTACTATCGTCCATTGAATAGACGCGGAGAAGGAGAAGGTGAAGAAGGAGTTCGGACTAACGGTTTTAAGCAATTTTTTAATTATTGCTGCCACTTTTTGGCGTTTTCTCGCGAGTTTTAGATAATTTGATGAATGCAAATGTTTCAAATGCAAAAAAAATTGGAGCAATTGGTTTTTTCTGTGAGGAGCAAGAGCCCAATCAATTTTAGGATCTAGCAATAACCTCAAAAATGTACACCTGAAAATGAACACCTCAAAATGTACACTGAAAATGTACACCTCAAAATGTACACAAAATGTACACTGTATTTTACTTTTATTAATCAATTATTATTATTTAGATTATTATTTATCATTTAAATGCCTCAGAAACCAGACCTATAACTAGACCAATTTGTTACTTTTTTCTTTTGTTTGAGTTAATTTTAGTATTTCTTGAGCCAACCTGCTGATTATTCATTTCATTGCTTTACAAGGTGAACAAGGCCGCGCATCTATTGGCGATAGCCGATAATACCTTGTTTGAAATAGTGTTCACTAGCTCAAGAGTTTTCAACTCTGGCCTCGTGAGGATTACACTTGTTCCGAATTTGCGAGTTTCTTTGTTTTGCATGGTTTGTTGCAGCGCATTTACGATTGATGAAAATGATGATAGTGAAAAAGAAACGGTTAATTCTTGAGCGGCGCAAAGTTTTCAAAACTTAGAAAATTTTATTTGCGAGCAATTTGTTTGACCAAAAATGAATGGTATTGATGAGATCATGGCCTTATCTGGCAGATGCCTTGAAGTATACCGCAGCCGTTCTGTTCTATGCAGGCACAGTCTACCAGCGCTCCTCCCAACGCCGCGCAGAACTCGTTATAATTCCGGTAATCTTGTGGCTCGCTGCTGCGCCAAAGACTCTGGTCCAGTGCTGCAATCTAATTAAACCTTAGCCTTGCTTCAAGAGAAAGAAGCTCTTCATGACAACAATCTGAAAATTGCCAGAGAATGGAAAAGCAAATGGAATGGAAAAGCAAACGGCCTGAGCCGTCCACCCAGAACCAGCCTAGCTTGTCCTGCGGCACCGAGCCCGTCCCCGCCACGGAGAGCAGAGACTGTGGATACCCTTTGAATCCGCCCACCCAAAAATTGCTGATTCCAAATACCTGTAGATTTCCATTTCATTCTTTGCCCTCTTCACTTCTTTCGACGAGCAGAAACTATTACTTCGATGAAATTGGGCTCTACTTTTTGTAAAATGTTCCCAATTGAAATGAACTCACAAAGGTTGCTGCGGAAAGAAAGGCAAAGAGTGACCTGAACATACTGTGCCATGTCAGCAGTGTTCCTGATGCTGGCCAGATGGCCGCCGAACTTGTTGCACTCTGCTTCAGCATCGTTCCAAGCTCCACTGAATATTTTTGCTTTTGGAAGTTTTACCAATGATTTTGAAAAGACTGGGGCTTTGGCGATTTGAAGAGGCAAGAGCCGTCCGATTGGAGCACCAGATGCGGCGATGCTTTCAGGCATGCAAAGTAGCCTATGGGTGCCTTGACTGTAAAAATGAACGAATTACAACGGCCATGAGTGTTGCGCTTATCCCGTACCTATGCCTGCTGAGGCCTTGTCTCCAGCAAACAGCAGCAAGCAAATGAAAATGTGGGCTTTTGCCATTAGGTCGATTGCTGCCTGAGTGTGTCGCTATATGAAACTGCCAAACCTGCGCGTGAAGTTGACCGTCTGCTGCATTTCTCACGGGACTAAAGGTCATTTTTCCATCTGCCATCCAATGCCTTCGACAGAGAAGTAAGTCGTAAGCATAAGAATATGAAAACAAGTATATGGCGCAAAGCGCAATAGGTGACCGCGGAGCACTTAGTTCTGTGGTTTCTCCACCATTTTCAAAAGTAAGCACAGATTTGGAGTCGTTATATATGACTTGTGAACAAAAAAACTCAAGTGTTTTGTTCAATTATCAGCCATTCAGCTGCTACTAATTATTGATGCTATTGTCATGCACAAAAGTTTGTCACTCATGAGGGAAAGTCTGTGGTTTCTCAACCATTTTCAAAAGTAAGCACAGATTTGGAATCGTTATATACGACTTGTGAACAAAAAAACTCAAGTGTTCTGTTCAGTTATCAGCCGTTCAACTGCTACTAATTATTGATGCTATTGTCATGCACAAAAGTTTGTCACTCAAGAGGGAAAGTCTGTGGTTTCTCAACCATTTTCAAAAGTAAGCACAGATTTGGAATTGCTATATACGACTTGTGAACAAAAAAACTCAAGTGTTCTGTTCAATTATCAGCCGTTCAGCTGCTACTAATTATTGATGCTATTGTCATGCGCGAAAGTTTGTCACTCAAGAGGGAAAGTCTGTGGTTTCTCAACCATTTTCAAAAGTAAGCACAGATTTGGAATTGCTATATACGACTAGTGAACAAAAAAACTCAAGTGTTCTGTTCAATTATCAGCCGTTCAGCTGCTACTAATTTTTGATGCTTTTGTTATGAGCAAAAGTTTGTCACTCAAGAGGAAAAGTCTGTGGTTTCTCAACCATTTTCAAAAGTAAGCACAGATTTGGAATCGTTATATACGACTTGTGAACAAAAAAACTCAAGTTGTCGGTGCAATTCTCAAGATTACAGTAGCTACAGCGCAAAAACTGTATATTGCAATGTTAAAACCTTTTTACCCAAATAAGTAATGTTTCAAATGCTCGGAAACCGGGTCTACCCCTCCAGATCTTCCTAAAATTGCATTACCTTTCAGGAAAAAAAAAGTTTGTCCCAATCCGTTGAGAATTCGCCCGTTCCCAGCATGTCCAGGAACATATACACACATATATATATATGAGGACAAAAGTTGAGTAACCTCTATAGACCGCGGAGCGGCCCTTCGGGCCGCTCCGCGGTCAAAAATTTGAAATATTTCATTATCAGGTTGTGCAGGACAGTGCCGCGGGAATATCAGATGAACCTTTGTAAATCGGCAGCTCCTAAAAAATGTTTTCATTAGGCTATGCTTTTTCATGTTTCATTCTCCACCTTGAAACTTGGCACTGAAACACTGCCGGTGATAGCCCAAACACAGCCCGGTCCTGCCCCAAACTCCACAAGCGAAGACTCCCCCACCGAAAGTCCTCCGTTTCTACCGAATACCACTGTCACCTACAAGCAGCTGAAATTGCGAATCTAAGCTCCATTTCCGGAGAAAAAAAGATGTAGGGAACCTCATCATTCAATATGAGCTCGCTCTTAGCTCCAACGACAAGATTGGCAGGGCTGTCAAATCGCAAAGCCGCAGTAGGTGCCACACTCAGCGCCCCCTGACTCTCCACTAGGACACTGAAGGCCGCGCTGGAGAAGAGGCTTCCATTGAGCTGTGCTGAGCTGCCGCTGCCCAAGCTCAGGCTGTCTCCGGCCTAGTACAAACCCTTTCAATCCATCAATCCTCCTACATTCATCAAAACAAACCCCCATCGCCAACTCATTGGCCACGACAGCGTTGCTTCGCTCTGCCAGCCTTATCTCGGCGCCATTCTTAAGGCTCATCTGCTTGGCGCTGATGCTCAACTGGGCCCCTTCAGCGAGGGCAATCACGGCATTCCCGGCCAACTCCAGGTCTCCGTCTCAAACTTCTCATAGCCTCAGACTAAAGAGCTAAATATGGTGCCCACCGATGGAGAGTTGGGCGCCAGTGCCCAGGCTGATGCTGCCGCCTAGGAGATTGAGTTTTCCACTGCTTTTCAGACTGGCGCCCTCGCCGACGACTATGGAGGAGCTTGTCAGGAGGCTTAGGCTTCCGCCCAGAACTGCATCGCCACCGGAAAGTAGCTGGAGTTTGCAACCATCGCCTGCCAGCAGCTGCAATTGAATTAACCTCTTCATGGACTCAAAAAAGGGAAGCAGACCTGAGCAGAGACATCCAGACTGGACCACTCTCCGCACTCCACTGCTGCGCCCTGCCTCAGCTCTACAGAGCGTCCGGCTCGTAAGAGAAGGCTGCTGAATCGATCGGTGCTCAGACGGCCTGAAGTTTGTTTGATGCTTTGAGAGAAAGGGGAAAAGGAATAGAATGAACCGAAGTTGGAGCAAGTGCCGGCGATGTGTAGAGTGGAGAAGGCGGCGAGGGTGAGTTGGCCGTTGTTGGTGCTGAAGTTGCCTCCAGCGGCGATGCTGAGGTTGGATTGCGGGCCGCTGTCGAAAATGGATGTATCGTCCAGTTGGAAAATTCCGTCTATGATCCAATTGGACGCTTCGCCGATCTCAAAGCGCGCTGATCGAACCTGGAAAAACTACCGCTGATCTGAGATGCAGGAATTTTTGATTTTCAGCAAAGGTTCCAATAAAGTTTGAATTTAGACATTTTTCACGAAATATATGTTGATCATCTCATGCAATATTAATGCGAAAACGGGACGCTAAATTGGCCGCGTTCAGTGATGCTGAGTCGAGCACTTTGCTGGATTGTTGCTTGTACGCCGCTCACGGAACCCATCGAAAAAACTCCAGAAACCTGGAGGAAAGTTGAGCATCACTTGAATATGCACCAAACCATCGGCTCATTACCTCCAGTCTGGAGGAATTGAGAAGCTGGAGCACTGTGTCACCGCTTCTCGCAGCACCCTCGATGCTCACCCAACCCTTCCCACCCGCCGCAACCTCCAGCCTAGCATTGTGCCGCAGCGCCACTAGCACGTTGTCTTCAATCTGCCCAATAAAAACATCTCAGTCATAGCCTCCTTGACCACTACAATGCCAACCCTAAGTTTGCTGCCGACCACTAGAGAGCTGCTCGGATAGAGCTCCAGTAGTACTTGTTCTCCAACTGAAAACAAACTTCTCCAAGCTTTCCTTCTTCTGACACCAAAGTGCAAAAGGCAACTAAGCAGGTCATCTTGTACGCTGACAAGGGTCTGGCGACTGAGGCCGAGAATGGCCCCGGTGCCAAGGGTGAGGTTGGCGCTGCCTCTACAAAGCAGCTCCAGATTCCCGTCTCCGTGCTCTCGGCTTGGTTCTATTCTAGCGAACTCCTAGCGGAGAGATGCTTTTGATGGATAAGGACAATCAGTTCTAGCTAAACCCCAAGCTCCAGGCTGCAAGAATCGTTGAGCTGGAAGTGGGAGAATCGGCCCATGTCGATGAGGGAGTTGGCCTGCATGCTCAACGAGGCCTTGTCTGCTATCACCATGCTGCTCATCAGACGTGCTGAAACAGGCTGCTGGGAAAGTTTAGGGGATGTTTGATAGGCATTGAAATGAAACACTTGAGCGTGGTTGGTGGGGACTCTGGCTGACAATGCTGGAGAAAGGAAGCGCCACAGGCTACGCTCAGTAAGCCAGGAGTTGAATTGCCGTAGAATTGGTATGTTTCAGTGCTTGAAGAGCATTTCCCATTGTCGCAGGCTACTAACTCGTTCCCTATCACACAGCCTTATGTGGTGCTGGTACAGTTACGTATTGCTTAGGCAATTTAATCGATGAGAAGATGAAACTTAATGATTTTGGGGTCTGGGCTCAAGCAAGGCCCTACATTGGATACAATCGCTGTGGAACAGTTTTCCAAAATTGAAAAACAATAAACTATAAACCATAATAAGAACATGCTATTAAATTGCCTATTTAAAAGTTAAGCATTGCATTTGCTCTTTTTCAAAGAATAATATTTCTGCATTTTACTTCAAACATCTAAATTTATGAATAAAGTGGAAGCAAATTTTACAGATGGGAAAGGGATTAAGATAGGCTATTAAAAAATTAGCATTGCATTTGCTCTTTTTTAAAGAAAGAATATTTCTGTATTTTACTTCATACATCAAATTTTTGAATAAATGAAGCTAATTTTACAGTTGAGAAGATGAAACTTAATGAGTTTAGGGTCTAGACTCAAGCAAAGCCCTACATTGGATACAATGGCAGTAGAACGTTTGCTCCAAAATTTAACAACAATAAAATAAACCAAAAAAAGGACATAAAACATGCTTTTAAATTGCCTATTTAAAAGTTTAGCATTGCATTTGCTCTTTTTCAAAGAAAAATATTTCTGCATGTTACTTCATGCATCAAATTTATGAATAAATGAAGCTAATTTTACAGATGAGAAGATAAAACCTAATGAGTTTGGGGTCTGGATTCAAGCAAGGCCCTACATTGGATACAATGGCCAGTGGAACAGTTTTTCCGAAATTGAAAAACAATAAACTATAAACCATAATAAGAACATATTATTAAATTGCCTGATTTAAAAGATTTAGCATTGCATTTGCTCTTTTTCAAAGAATAATATTTCTGCATTTTACTTAGTACATCAAATTTATGAATAAATGAAGCTAATTTTACAGATGAGAAGATGAAAGTTAATGAGTTTGGGGTCTGGACTCAAGCAAGGCCCTACATTGGATACAATGGCAGTGGAACAGTTTTTCCGAAATTGAAAAACAATAAACTATAAACCAGAATAAGAACATGATATTAAATTTGCCTATTTAAAAGTTTAGCATTGCATTTGCTCTTTTTCAAAGAATAATATTTCTGCATTTTACTTCATACATCAAATTTTTAACAACAATAAAATAAACCAAAAAAAGGACATAAAACATGCTTTTAAATTGCCTATTTAAAAGTTTAGCATTGCATTTGCTCTTTTTCAAAGAAAACTATTTCTGCATTTTAATTCATACATCAAATTTATGAATAAATGAAGCTAATTTTATCGATGAGAAGATGAAACTTAATGATTTTGGGGTCTGGGCTCAAGCAAGGCCCTACATTGGATACAATCGCTGTGGAACAGTTTTTCCGAAATTGAAAAACAATAAACTATAAACCATAATAAGAACATGCTATTAAATTGCCTATTTAAAAGTTTAGCATTGCATTTGCTCTTTTTCAAAGAATAATATTTCTGCATTTTAATTCATACATCAAAGTTATGAATAAATGAAGCTAATTTTACAGATGAGAAGATGAAATTTAATGAGTTTGGGGTGCGGGCGGGTTCAAGCAAGGCCCTACATTGGATACAATCGCTGTGGAACAGTTTTTCAGAAATTGAAAAACAATAAACTATAAACCATGATAAGAAACATTCTCTAAAATATCCTATTAGAAAATTTAGCATTGCATTTTGCTCTTTTTACAAAGAAAAATATTTCTCGTTTTTTACTTCATTCATCAAATTTATGAATAAATGAAGCTAATTTTACAGTTGAGAAGATGAAACTAATGAGTTTAGGGTCTGGACTAGAGCAAGGCACTACATTGGATACAATGGCAGTGTAACGTTTATCAAATTTTAACAACAATAAAATAAACCAAAAAAGGACATTAAACATGCTATTAAATTGCCTGATATTAAAAAGTTTAGCATTGCATTTGCTCTTTTTCAAAGAAATAATATTTCTTGCATTTTACTTCATACATCAAATTTATGAATAAATGAAGCTAATTTTACAGATGAGAAGATGACACTTAATGAGTTTGGGGTCTGGGCTCAGGCAAGGCCCTACATTGGATACAATGGCAGTGGAACGTTTCTTCCGAAATTGAAAAACCCTAAACTATAAACCATAATAAGAACATGAAACACCCTACATTGGATACAATCAATATGGAACATGCTATTAAAGTGCCTATTTAAAAGTTTAGCATTGCATTTGCTCTTTTTCAAAGAATAATATTTCTGCATTTTACTTCATACATCAAATTTATGAATAAATGAAGCTAATTTTACAGATGAGAAGATGAAACCTAATGAGTTTGGGGTCTGGGAACTAAAGCAAGGCCCTACATTGGATACAATCGATGTGGAACTGTTTTTCCAGAAATTGAAAAACAATAAACTATAAACGATAATAAGAACATGCTATTAAATTGCCTATTTAAAAGTTAAGACATACATTTGTTCTTTTTAAAGAATGATATTTTCTGCATTTCTTGAATTAAATTTATGAATAAATGAAGCTAATTTTATCGATGAGAAGATGAAACTTAATGATTTTGGGGTCTGGGCTCAAGCAAGGCCCTACATTTGAAATCAATCTGCTGTGAACCGTTTTCCAAAATTGAAAAACAATAAACTATAAACCATAATCAAGCATCTATTAAATTGCCTATTTAAAAGTTAAGCATTGCATTTGCTCTTTTTCAAAGAATAATATTTCTGCATTTTACTTCAAACATCAAATTTATTCATAAATTTGATGTTTGAAGTAAAATGCAGAAACACTATTCTTAAAAGAGCAAATGCAATGCTTAACTTTTAAATCGGCAATTTAATCAGCATGTTCTTATTATGGTTTATAGTTTATTGTTTTCAATTTCGGGAAAAACTTTCCCACACGATTGGATGTAGGGCCTTGCTTAAACCGGTGATTTTAGTTTCATCTTCTCATCTGTCAATTTAGCTTCATTTTATTCATAAATTTTATGTATGAAGTAAAATGCCAGAAAGTTATTCTTGAAAAATGGATGTAATAATAGGGCAAAAAAAACATTATGGTTTATAGTTTATTGTTACAATTTCGGAAAAATACCATTGTCCGAAATGTAGGGCCTTGCTTTTGAGTCCAGACCCCGAACTCATTAGTTTAAGTATTCTAATATGTAGAACACTTTTTTATTGTTAGTAAATTTAATGTATAAAAGTAAATGCAGAAATATATTCTTTGAAAAGAGCAAATGCAATGCTAAACTTGACAGCTTAATAGCATGTTCTTATTATGGTTTATGGTTTATTGTTTTTTCATTTCGGAAAAAACTGTTCCCACTGCAATTGGATGTAGGGCCCTTAGTCCAGACCCCAAACTCGATTAAGCCCGAGTCTTTCTGGTCTGTAAAATTAGCTTCATTTATTCATAAATTTGATGCATAAAAGTAACATGGGAATTATTTTTCTTTTTGAAAAAAAGCAATGGATGCTAAACTTTGATGGGCACTTTAAATAGCATGTTCTTATTATGGTTTATAGTTTATTGTTTTTCAATTTGGAAAAACTGTTCCACTGCCATTGTATCCAATGTAGGGCCTTTCTTTGATAAAATTCCCCAACCCCATTTTAAGTTCCATCTTCTCATCTGTAAAATTAGCTTCATTTATTCATAAATTTGATGCATAAACAGACATGCAGAAATATTTTTTCTTTGAAAAAAAGCAAAATGCAATGCTAAACTTTTAAATAGGCAATTTAATAGCATGTTTAATGTCCTTTTTTGGTTTATTTTATATACTTAAAATTTGAGCAAACGTTACACTGCCATTGTATCCGATGTAGGCCCTTCTTTGAGTCCAGACCCTAAACTTTGATTAAGCCTTAGTCTTCTAAAGACTGTAAAATTAGCTTCATTTATTCATAAATTTGATGTATAAAAGTAAAATGGGTTTTTTTCTTTGAAAAAAAGCAAATGCAATGCTAATTTTTTAAAATAGGCAATTTAATCTTCCCATATCTAAAATTTCTTCGTCTACAGTAAATTTGATGTTTGAAGTAAAATGCAAAAATATTATTCTTTTTAAAGAGCAAATGTGATGTTTTTAAGTTTTAAATAGGCAATTTAATAGCATGTTCTTATTATGGTTTATAGTTTATTGTTTTTTCAATTTTGGGAAAACTGTTGCACAGCGATTGTATCCAATGTAGGGCCTTGCTTGAGCCCAGACCAAATATAGTTTAGTTTCATCTGTTCTCATCGATAAAATTAGCTTCATTTATTCATAAATTTGATGTTTGAAGTAAAATGCAGAAATATTATTCTTTGAAAAAGAGCAAATGCAATGCTTAACTTTTAAATAGGCAATTTAATAGCATGTTCTTATTATGTTTTATAGTTTATTGTTTTTCAATTTCAAAACTGTTCCACGATTGTATCCAATGTAGGGCCTTGCTTTAAGTCCGGATTTCCCAAACTCATTAAGCTTCATCTTCTCATCTGTAAAATTAGCTTCATTTATTCATAAATTTGATGTATAAAGTAAAATGCAAAAATATTATTTCTTTGAAAAAGAGCAAATGCAATGCTAAACTTTTTAAATAGGCACTTTAATAGCATGTTCTTATTATGGTTTATAGTTTATTGTTTTCAATTTCGGAAAAACTGTTATTTTTCCACTGCCATTGTATCAAATGTAGGGCCTTGCTTAAGTCCAGACCCCAAACTCATTAAGTTCCATCTTCTCATCTGTAAAATTAGCTTCATTTATTCATAAATTTGATGCATGAAGTGACATGCAGAAATATTTTCTTAGAAAGACAAATCAATGCACTAAAATAGGCAATTTAATGATGTTATTTTAATGTCCTTTTTTGGGTTTATTTTATTGTTGTTAAAATTTGGAGCAAACGTTACACTGCCATTGTATCCAATGTAGGGCCTTGCTTGAGTACAGAACCTAATTCATTAGTTTAATTATTTTGAGTGTAAAATTAGCTTCATTTATTAGTAAATTTGATGTATGAAGTAAAATGCAGAAATATTTTCTTTGAAAAAGAGCAAATGCAATGCTAATTTTTTAAATAGGCACTTTAATAGCATGTTCTTATTATGGTTTATAGTTTATTGTTTTTCAATTTCGGAAAAACTGTTCCACAGCGATTGTATCCAATGCAGGGCCCTTGTTAAGACCCAGACCCCAAACGCATTAAGTTTCATATTCTCATCTGTAAAATTAGCTTCATTTATTCATAAATTTGATGTATGAAGTAAAATGCAGAAATATTATTTACTTTGAAAAAGAGCAAATAAATACTTAAAAATTTTTAAATAGGCAATTTAATAGCATGTTCTTATTATGGTTTGTAGTTTGTTGTTTTCAATTTCGGAAAAACTGTTCCACAGCGTTTGTTGTAAATGTCGGGCCTTGCTGAGCCCAGACCCCAAAATCATTAAGTTTCATCTTCTCATAGATAAAATTAGCTTCATTTATTCATAAATTTGATGTATAAAGTAAAATGCAGGAATAAGTTTTTCTTAAAAAAGAGCAAATGCAATGCTAAACTTTCAAATAGGCAATTTAAAAGCATGTTTTATGTCCTTTTTTTCGTTTTTATTTTATTGTTGTTAAAAATTTGATGTATGAAGTAAAATGCAGAAATATTATTCTTGAAAAAGAGCAAATGCAATGCTAAACTGTTAAATAGGCAATTTAATAGCATTTTCTTATTATGGTTTATAGTTTATTGTTTTTCAATTTTGGAGCAAACGTTCCACTGCCATTGTATCCAATGTAGGGCCTTGCTTGAGCCCAGACCCCAAACTCATTAGGTTTCATCTTCTCATCTGTAAAATTAGCTTCATTTATTCATAAATTTAATAAAAGTAAAATGCAAAAATATATTTCTTTGAAAAAAAGCAGAATAAATTAAATTTTTAAATAGGCACTTTAATAGCATGTTCTTATTATGGTTTATAGTTTATTGTTTTTCAATTTCGGAAAAACTGTTCCACTGCCATTGTATCCAATGTAGGGCCTTGCTTGAGTCCAGACCCCAAACTCATTAAGTTCCATCTTCTCATCTGTAAAATTAGCTTCATTTATTCATAAATTTGATGTATGAAGTAAAATGCAGAAATAATTTTCTTTGAAAAAGAGCAAATGCAATGCTAAACTTTTAAATAGGCAATTTAAAAGCATGTTTTATGTCCTTTTTTGGTTTATTTTATTGTTGTTAAAATTTGGAGCAAACGTTCCACTGCCATTGTATCCAATGTAGGGCTTTGCTTGAGTCCAGACCCTAAACTCATTAAGTTTCATCTTCTCAACTGTAAAATTAGCTTCATTTATTCATAAATTTGATGTATGAAGTAAAATGCAGAAATATTTTTCTTTGAAAAAGAGCAAATGCAATGCTAATTTTTTAAATAGGCAATTTAATCTTCCCATCTGTAAAATTTGCTTCATTTATTCATAAATTTGATGTATGAAGTAAAATACAGAAATATTTTTCTTTGAAAAAGATCAAATGCAATGCTTAACTTTTAAATAGGCAATTTAATAGCATGTTCTTATTATGGTTTATAGTTTATTGTTTTTCAATTTTGGAAAAACTGTTCCACAGCGATTGTATCCAATGTAGGGCCTTGCTTGAGCCCAGACCCCAAAATCATTAAGTTTCATCTTCTCATCGATAAAATTAGCTTCATTTATTCATAAATTTGATGTTTGAAGTAAAATGCAGAAATATTATTCTTTGAAAAAGAGCAAATGCAAATGAGCAATCAT
>JASANA010007666.1:0-12901 GCA_030248095.1 Ptycholaimellus sp. GST1_10 | reverse complement strand
ATCTGTTGGAGCCTTCAAGGCCTTGTTGAGGTTGTCGGGATTTCTCGAAGGCCTTGTAGAGGCCTGGTGGGGCTTCCTGAAGCCTTGCCGAGGACTGTTGGGGCCTGCCAATGCATTGTTGAGGCCTGGTTGGTCCTCCCAAGGCCTTGCCAAAACCAGGTGGGGCCTCCGAAATGCTCTTTGTTAGGCATGGTGGGGTCTCCCAATGCCTAGTTGAGGCCTGGCTGGGCCTCCAATGCCTTGTCGAGTCATGGGTGGGGCCTTCCAAGGCCTTGTTGAGGACTGGTTGGGCCTCTCAAGGCCTTGTCGAGGGCTGGTGGGGCCGCGCAAGGCCTTGATAAAGAGGACTGGTTGGGCCTCCCAAGGCCTTGTCCAAGCCTGGTTGAGCCTTCCAAGTCCTTGTTGAGTCCTGGCGGGACCTACCAAGGCCTATGCCAGGCCTGGCGGGGCCCTCCAAGGCATTGTCGAAGCCTGGTTGGGCCTCTCAAGTCCTGTCGAGTCCTGGTGGGCGGGGCCTCCCAAGACCTTGTCGAGTCCTGGTGGGGCTTCCCAAGGACCTTGCCGAGGCGGGGGTCTGGGCCTCCCATGTCGAGCTGCTATGGGCCTCCCAAGGCCTATGCGAGTCCTGGTTGGGCCTACCAAGGCATTGTCGAAGTCTGGTTGGGCCTCTCAAGTCCTTGTCTAGTCATGGTGGGGCCTCCCAATGCCTTAACGAGGTCTGTTGGAGCCTTCCAAGGCCCTGTTGAGGGCCCTTCTCAAGGCCTTGTCGAGGCCTAGCTGGGGCCTGCCAAGGCCTAGGCGAGGCCTGGGTTGAGGCCTTCCAAGGCATTGTCTAGGCCTGGTTGGACCTCCCAAGGCCTCTGTCAGTCCTGGTGGGGCCTCACAAGGCCTTGCGAGGCCTGGTTGGGCCTTTCAAGGCCTTGGTGAGGCCTATTGGGGTCCTCCCAAGGCCTATGCGAGGCCTGGTTGGGCCTCCCAAGGCATTGTCGAAGCCTGGTTGGGGCCTCTCAAGTCATTGTCGTGTCCCTGGTGGGGCCTCCCAAGGCTTTGTCAAGGCCTGGTTGGGCCTCTCAAGGCCATGTCGAAGCCTGGCCTGGGCCAATGCCTTGGCGAGGTCTGTTGGAGCCTTCCAAGGCCTTGTTGAGGCCTGGTGAGACCTCCAAATGCCTTGGCGAGGACTGATGGTACCAGTCAAGGCTTGCGAAGAGTCTTTGAGGCCTTCCAAGGCCTTGTCTAGGCCTCGTGGGGCCTCCCAATGCCTTGTCAAGGCCTGGTTGGGCCTCCCAAGGCATATGCGAGACCTTGGGCCTCCCCAAGGCCTTGTCGAGGCCTGGTTGGGCCTCTCAAGGCCATGTCGAAGCCTGGTGGGGCCTCCCAATGCATTGGCGAGGTCGGGTGGAGCCTTCAAAGGCCTTGTTGAGGCCTGGTTAGGCCACGCAATGACTTCGCGAGGACTGATGGTAACAGTGAAGTCCTTGGCGAGGTCTTTGAAGCCTTCCAAGGCCTTGTCTAGGCCTAGTGGGGCCTCTTAATACCTTGTCAAGGCCTGGTTGGGCCTCCCAAGGCATTGGCGAGACCTGGTTGGGCCTCCCAAGGCCTTGTCGAGGCCTGGTTGGGCCTCTCAAGGCCTTGGTGAGGTATGTTGGGTCCTCCCAATGCCTATGCGAGGCCTGGTTGGGCCTCCCAAGGCATTGTCGAAGCCTGGTTGGGCCTCTCAAGTCATTGTCAAGTCCTGGTGGGGTCTCCCAAGGCCTTGTCGAGGCCTGGTTGGGCCTCTCAAGGCCTTGGGGAGGCCTGTTGTACCCTCCCAAGGCCTTTGCGAGGACTAGTTGGGCCTCCCAAGACATTGTCGAACCCTGATAGGGCCTCTCAAGTCCTTGTCGAGTCCTGGTGGGGCCTCCTAAGGCCTTGTCGAGGCCTGGTTGGGCCTCTCAAGGCCATGTCGAGGCCTGGTGGGGCGTGCCAATGCCTTGGCGAGGTATGTTTGAGCCGTCCAAGGCCTTGATGAGGCCTGGTGAGGCCTCTCAATGCCATGGCGAGGTCTGATGGGACCAGTCAAGGCCTTGGCGAGGTCTTTTGAGGCCTCCCAATGCCTTGTCGAGGTCTGGTGGGGCTTCCCAAAGCCTTGTCGAGGGATGTCATGGGGGCCTGCCAATGCCTGCCAGGCCTGGTGGGGCCTCTCATGGCATTGTCGAGGCCTGGTGGGGCCTTATAATGCCTTGGCGAGATCTGTTGGAGCCTTCCAAGGTCTTGTCGAGGTCTGTTGGGATTTCTCAAGGCCTTGTACAGGCCTGATGGGGCTTCCCGAAGCCTTGTCGAGGTATGTTGGGGCCTGCCAATGCATTGTTGAGGCCTGGTTGGTCCTCCCAAGGCCTTGCCTAAACCTGGTGGGGCCTCCCAATGTCTTGTTTAGGCATGGTGGGGTCTCCCAATGCCTAGTCGAGGCCTGGTTGGGCCTCTCAATGCCTTGTCGAGTCATGGTGGGGCCTCCCAAGGCCTTGTCGAGGCCTGGTTGGGCCTCTCAAGGCCATGTCGAGGCCTGGTGGGGCCTCGTAAGGCCTATAAGAGGACTGGTTGGGCCTCCCAAGGCGTTGTCGAAGCCTGGTTGGGCCTCTCAAGTCCTTGTCGAGTCCTGGCGGGGCCTCCCAAGGCCTATGCCAGGCCTGGTTGGGCCTCCCAAGGCATTGTCGAAGCCTGGTTGGGCCTGTCAAGTCCTTGTCGAGTCCTGGTGGGGCCTCCCAATGCCTTGGCGAGGTCTGTTGGAGCCTTCCAAGGCCTTGTTGAGGCCTGGTGAGGCCTCCCAATGCCTTGGCGAGGTCTGATGGGACCAGTCAAGGCCTTGGCGAGGTCTTTTGAGGCCTTCCAAGGCCTTGTCTAGGCCTGGTGGGGCCTCCCAATGCCTTGTCAAGGCCTGGTTGGGCCTCCCAAGGCATATGGGAGACCTTGTTGGGCCTCCCAAGGCCTTGTCGAGGCCTGGTTGGGCCTCTCAAGGCCTTGGTGAGGCCTGTTGTACCCTCCCAAGGCCTTTGCGAGGCCTAGTTGGGCCTCCCAAGGCATTGTCGAACCCTGATAGGGCCTCTCAAGGCCATGTCGAGGCCTGGTGGGGCGTGCCAATGCCTTGGCGAGGTATGTTTGAGCCGTCCAAGGCCTTGTTGAGGCCTGGTGAGGCCTCCCAATGCCATGGCGAGGTCTGATGGGACCAGTCAAGGCCTTGGCGAGGTCTTTTGAGGCCTCCCAATGCCTTGTCGAGGTCTGGTGGGGCTTCCCAAAGCCTTGTCGAGGTATGTAGGGGCCTGCCAATGCCTAGTTGAGGCCTGGTGGGGCCTCTCATGGCATTGTCGAGGCCTGGTGGGGCCTTATAATGCCTTGGCGAGATCTGTTGGAGCCTTCCAAGGCCTTGTCGAGGTCTGTTGGGATTTCTCAAGGCCTTGTACAGGCCTGGTGGGGCTTCCCGAAGCCTTGTCGAGGTATGTTGGGGCCTGCCAATGCATTGTTGAGGCCTGGTTGGTCCTCCCAAGGCCTTGCCTAAACCAGGTGGGGCCTCCCAATGTCTTGTTTAGGCATGGTGGGGTCTCCCAATGCCTAGTCGAGGCCTGGTTGGGCCTCTCAATGCCTTGTCGAGTCATGGTGGGGCCTCCCAAGGCCTTGTCGAGGCCTGGTTGGGCCTCTCAAGGCCATGTCGAGGCCTGGTGGGGCCACGCAAGGCCTATAAGAGGACTGGTTGGGCCTCCCAAGGCGTTGTCGAAGCCCGGTTGGGCATCTCAAGTCCTTGTCGAGTCCTGGCGGGGCCTCCCAAGGCCTATGCCAGGCCTGGTTGGGCCTCCCAAGGCATTGTCGAAGCCTGGTTGGGCCTCTCAAGTCCTTGTCGAGTCCTGGTGGGGCCTCCCAAGACCTTGTCGAGTCCTGGTGGGGCCTCCCAAGGACTTGTCGAGGCATGTTTGGGCCTCTCAAGCCCATGTCGAGGCCTGATGGGGCCTCCCAAGGCCTATGCGAGTCCTGGTTGGGCCTACCAAGGCATTGTCGAAGCCTGGTTGGGCCTCTCAAGTCCTTGTCGAGTCATGGTGGGGCCTCCTAATGCCTTAACGAGGTCTGTTGGAGCCTTCCAAGGCCTTGTTGAGGCCTCTCAAGGCCATGTCGAGGCCTAGTGGGGCCTCCCAAGGCCTATGCGAGGCCTGGTTGGGCCTCCCAAGGCATTGTCGAAGCCTGGTTGGGCCTCTCAAGTCCTTGTCGAGTCCTGGTGGGGCCTCCCAAGGCCTTGTCGAGGCCTGGTTGGGCCTTTCAAGGCCTTGGTGATGCCTGTTGGGTCCTCCCAAGGCCTATGCGAGGCCTGGTTGGGCCTCCCAAGGCATTG
This sequence comes from Ptycholaimellus sp. GST1_10, assembly GCA_030248095.1. NCBI lineage: Eukaryota > Metazoa > Nematoda > Chromadorea > Chromadorida > Chromadoridae > Ptycholaimellus > Ptycholaimellus sp. GST1_10. The sequence goes on along the minus strand of JASANA010007666.1, from coordinate 8,550 downwards.
TCGAAGCCTGGTTGGGCCTCTCAAGTCATTGTCGTGTCCTGGTGGGGCCTCCCAAGGCTTTGTCAAGGCCTGGTTGGGCCTCTCAAGGCCATGTCGAGGCCTGGTGGGGCCTGCCAATGCCTTGGCGAGGTCTGTTGGAGCCTTCCAAGGCCTTGTTGAGGCCTGGTGAGGCCTCCCAATGCCTTGGCGAGGACTGATGGGACCAGTCAAGGCATTGGCGAGGTCTTTGAGGCCTTCCAAGGCCTTGTCTAGGCCTGGTGGGGCCTCCCAATGCCTTGTCAAGGCCTGGTTGGGCCTCCCAAGGCATAGGCGAGACCTTGTTGGGCCTCCCAAGGCCTTGTCGAGGCCTGGTTGGGCCTCTCAAGGCCATGTCGAAGCCTGGTGGGGCCTGCCAATGCATTGGCGAGGTCTGTTGGAGCCTTCCAAGGCCTTGTTGAGGCCTGGTGAGGCCTCCCAATGCCTTGGCGAGGACTGATGGTACCAGTCAAGGCCTTGGCGAGGTCTTTGAAGCCTTCCAAGGCCTTGTCTAGGCCTAGTGGGGCCTCTTAATACCTTGTCAAGGCCTGGTTGGGCCTCCCAAGGCATATGCGAGACCTTGTTGGGCCTCCCAAGGCCTTGTCGAGGCCTGGTTGGGCCTCTCAAGGCCTTGGTGAGGCCTGTTGGGTCCTCCCAAGGCCTATGCGAGGCCTGGTTGGGCCTCCCAAGGCATTGTCGAAGCCTGGTTGGGCCTCTCAAGTCATTGAAGATTCCTGTTGGGGACTCCAAAGGCCTTGTCGAGGCATGGTTGGGCCTCTCAAGGCCATGCCGAGGCCTGGTGGGGCCTCCCAAGGCCTATGCGAGGCCTGGTTGGGCCTCCCAAGGCATTGCCGAAGCCTGGTTGGGCCTCTCAAGTCCTTGTCGAGTCCTGATGGGGCCTCCCAAGGCCTTGTCGATGCCTGGTTGGGCCTCTCAAGGCCTTGGTGAGGACTGTTGGGTCCTCCCAAGGCCTATGCGAGGCCTAGTTGGGCCTCTCAAGGCATTGTCCAAGCCTGATTGGGCCTCTCAAGTCCTTGTCGAGTCCTGGTGGGGCCTCCAAAGGCCTTGTCGAGGCCTGGTTGGGCCTCTCAAGGCCATGTCGAGGCCTGGTGGGGCCTGCCAATGCCTTGGCGAGGTCTGTTAGAGCCTTCCAAGGCCTTGTTGAAAGGCCTGCCGCCTTCCAAGGCCTGCCGCACCTCCCCTTCCATCAAGGTCCGCATCCCTGCCGTCACCACCGAGGCCAACAACGCCTCCAACCCCCTCGCCTCCAAGGTGGAGCAACTTGAGAAGAAGATGGATGCCCTCTGCAACTTCATCCTCCCCAAGCAGCCTCGACAGAACTCCTATGCTGCCGTAACTGTCAAGGCCCTCCACTCAGCCCCTGTCAAGCCTCCAAGCACCCTCTCCGCCCAGCTGGCCCAGAACGCTGCTGACCTGGAGCGAGCCAAGGCCTTCCTGATGATTAATGACATTGTCGTGCATGAAAGTTTGTCACTCAAGAGGGTAAGTCTGTGGTTTTTCAACCATTTTCGAAAAGAAAGAATAGGGGGGATGAAATTATAATATGTGACTAAAAAAAAACGCGTCCCTTTTATTTTTAGCCGCCCCCCCGGTACCGAATAATAGTTGCCATAGTGATGCACGAAAATTAGTTACTAAAGAGGGGGGGCCGCCATTTCCTCAACCCTTTTTGCAAAAGTAAGCACAGATTTGGAATCGATATATGTGGATCCAATTTTTACAACCTACCACATTGTACTCACTGAAGAACTAACCACAATTGTGGATCCAATTTGCATGACCTACCACATTTGGCTACCTGAAGAACTAACCTTAATTGTGGATCCAATTTGCATGACCTACCACAATGTGGCTAACTGAAGAACTAACCATAATTGTGGATCCAATTTGCACGTCCTACCACAATGTGGCTAACTGAAGAACTAACCACAATTGTGGATCCAATTTGCACGACCTACCACATTGTGGCTAACTTAAGAACTAACCATAATTGTGGATCCAATTTGCACGTCCTACCACATTGTGGCTAACTGAAGAACTAACCACAATTGTGGATCCAATTTGCATGACCTACCATATTGTGGCTAACTGAAGAACTAACCACAATTGTGGATCCAATTTGCATGACCTACCACATTGTGGCTAACTGAAGAACTAACCACAATTGTGGATCCAATTTGCACGACCTACCACATTGTGGCTAACTGAAGAACTAACCACAATTGTGGATCCAATTTGCATGACCTACCATATTGTGGCTAACTGAAGAACTAACCACAATTGTGGATCCAATTTGCACGACCTACCACATTGTGGCTAACTGAAGAACTAACCACAATTGTGGATCCAATTTGCACGACCTACCACATTGTGGCTCACTGAAGAACTAACCACAATTGTGGATCCAATTTGCATGACCTACCATATTGTGACTAACTGAAGAAGTAACCACAATTGTGGATCCAATTTGCATGACCTACCATATTGTGGCTAACTGAAGAACTAACCACAATTGTGGATCCAATTTGCATGACCTACCATATTGTGGCTAACTGAAGAACTAACCACAATTGTGGATCCAATTTGCATGACCTACCACATTGTGGCTACCTGAAGAACTAACCACAATTGTGGATCCAATTTGCATGACCTACCACATTGTGGCTAACTGAAGAACTAACCATAATTGTGGATCCAATTTGCACGACCTACCACATTGTGGCTAACTGAAGAACTAACCACAATTGTGGATCCAATTTGCACGACCTACCACATTGTGGCTAACTGAAGAACTAACCATAATTGTGGATCCAATTTGCACGACCTACCACATTGTGGCTAACTGAAGAACTAACCACAATTGTGGATCCAATTTGCATGACCTACCATATTGTGGCTAACTGAAGAACTAACCACAATTGTGGATCCAATTTGCATGACCTACCATATTGTGGCTAACTGAAGAACTAACCACAATTGTGGATCCAATTTGCACGACCTACCACATTGTGGCTAACTGAAGAACTAACCACAATTGTGGATCCAATTTGCATGACCTACCACATTGTGGCTAACTGAAGAACTAACCACAATTGTGGATCCAATTTGCACGACCTACCACATTGTGGCTAACTGAAGAACTAACCACAATTGTGGATCCAATTTGCATGACCTACCATATTGTGACTAACTGAAGAACTAACCACAATTGTGGATCCAATTTGCACGACCTACCATATTGTGGCTAACTGAAGAACTAACCACAATTGTGGATCCAATTTGCATGACCTACCACATTGTGGCTAACTGAAGAACTAACCACAATTGTGGATCCAATTTGCATGACCTACCATATTGTGACTAACTGAAGAAGTAACCACAATTGTGGATCCAATTTGCATGACCAACCATATTGTGGCTAACTGAAGAACTAACCACAATTGTGGATCCAATTTGCATGACCTACCACATTGTGGCTAACTGAAGAACTAACCACAATTGTGGATCCAATTTGCACGACCTACCACATTGTGGCTAACTGAAGAACTAACCACAATTGTGGATCCAATTTGCACGACCTACCACATTGTGGCTCACTGAAGAACTAACCACAATTGTGGATCCAATTTGCATGACCTACCATATTGTGACAAACTGAAGAAGTAACCACACTTGTGGATCCAATTTGCACGACCTACCACATTGTGGCTACCTGAAGAACTAACCACAATTGTGGATCCAATTTGCATGACCTACCATATTGTGACAAACTGAAAATTAACCACAATTGTGGATCCAATTTGCACAACCTACTTTCAAATGCTAGAAATTCTGAATCAACTGACTGACCAGCAAGTGTAAGCATATTTATTTTTTACATTTAATGTTAAAAAACACAGATTTTTAAGGCAGGACCTCGTGCGGCGATATCCAGCTATAGCATCAAGCAGCTTCTACTTCCTGTTTATTCCTAATATATGTTATTCATATATATTGTTTTTTATGGTTGTTTTAATCCATGGATACTTTTAGTTGGTGTGCTATTAGCTGAGGTATGTTTACATGGGGTATTTTTAGTAATGGGTACTTTGAGCCATGTGTACCTTTGGCATGGGTACTTTTAGTCATGGGTACTTTTAACCATTGGGACTTTTAGCTGTGGGTATTTTTTGATGTGGGTACCTTTAGCCATAGGTATGTTTAGCTATGGATATGTTTAGCAGTGGGTAGTTTTAGTCATGGGTACCTTTAGGCAGGGTATTTTTAGCCAGGGTCCTTTTTGTCATGGATACTTTTGGCCATGGGTACTTTTAGCAATAGTACTTTTAGCCATGGCTACTTTTAGCCAGAGTACTTTTAGCTCTTGGTACTTTTAGCCATGGGTACTTTTAGTCATGGGTTGTTATAGCCATGGATGCTTTTAGCCATGGGTACTTCTAGTTACGGGAATTTTAGCCATGTGCACTTCTAGCGATGGGTACTTTTAGCCAGGCTAATTTCAGCCAGGATACTTTTAGCTTGGTTACTATTAGCCAGGGATACTTTTAGCCTGGGTTTTTTTAGCCTTCCCTCCATCTCTCCATTTGTTTGTCCTTTGCTCTACCCATTTGATTCATAATTTTTAAATTTAAGCATTCGTCAACTGAAGAAATATATCTTGGACTCACCAGAACGAACGTTAGGAGAGATCTCTGATTTTGCTATAAGGTTTGTTAAAGAATGGCTTCTTTTATATGTGCATTTCTTTTTTTCAGGTTTGAAGTGCAAGGTAGAGGCTCCATTCATGCACATATGCTGCTTTGGGTGAAAGAGGCACCAGTAGTAGGCGAAAATAGTGACGAAGAGATTGTCACATTCATAGACAAATATATAAGTGCAAAACTTCCAACTGAAGAAGAAATCGAGAAACTGAGACTTGTAAGACGGCTTGAAGTGCATCGCCATAGAAAAACTTGCCAAAAGAAGAAAGTGTCCAAAAAGCTAATGAAAATGTGTGAAGAGTTGAAGCAATCAAAGAAAGGTGATCCTGCTGAAAACAGGCATTAAGCAAAGGAAATATTAGCTGATGCCAGATGTAGATTCAATTTTCCTTTCGAACCCTGCCAAGAAGCTAGCCTTGTGTACCATCAAGTTCAAGACCCAACAGATAGTGAAGGAACAACTATGAGTGATCCTCGTGAACTTTGGAAACGGAAAGAAAGAGACTACAAGCACACAGTCCAAGGCTCAGAAGAGTTTGTGCAAGCATTCATTGCTAACAAAAAAAGAAAGTTTTACCAATCTATAAAAGTTAGCGTGAATTATGCACGGGGTGTAACAGATGGGTTTGTAAACACACACAATTTAGATTTGCTTGAAATCCTATGTAGCAATCTAGACCTTCAGTTTGTGACAAACATGCATGCCCTTGTTGGCGACATGACATGCTATGTAGCAAAGCCTGAGCGAGAGCTTATGGATGAGATGAAGAGTCACCAAAAATCTCTCCCTCTTAGCATTACTGCATCAGAAAAACTAAGATCGGTTTGCTCTCATTTCCTTCAACATCGTTGCATTGGGGCACAGGAAGCTAATGTTATACTCCAAGGTTTACCTTTGCATTTAATGAGCAGAATTTGCAAGTACATACCTGTGGGGCCTTCAAATGAACACTGGAAGATAATAAAAAGGAAAGAAGAGTTAGAGAAAGATCCAAACAGTACTGAAGTTTGTGTTGATGGACTTTATGAGCATTATCAACAACGGAAGGTAGACAATCCCTATATAGAAAAAATGTCTCTCATAGCATTTGCAGCATGGTATGATCCTGTAAGTGGATTTCGACAGTTGCTAAAAAATCATATCTACATGGAGGAACAAAGAAAACCAGATGATGAGGAACTAGAGCTAAGTGAAGAAGATGAAGAAGAAGAAAGACAAAATGAAACAATTGCTGTAGAGCAAAGTGGAACATTGAGAGATCTGGATGTAAGAAGAAGCAGGACAATAATGGAGCTTGAAGAAAATCTCCAAAGAAGGTTACTAACAGAAAACAATGAAGTAAGGAACTTAATGGAATTGGATGGTGACATTGAAGTAGATAGCATAGACAAATTCCCTGCAGTAGTGGACATTGTGAAAACAAGTATATGGCGCAAAGCGCAATAGGTGACCGCGGAGCGGATCCTATATATGAAATTTTGTCACTCAAAAAATCAAGTCTGTGGTTTCTCAACCAATTTCAAAAGTAAGCACAGGTTTAGAATCAAAATATAAGACTTGTGAATAAAAAAATCAAGTCTTCTAAGAGATTCTCAAGACTTCAGGTACTACAGCACAAAAGCAGTATATTGCAATTTTCCAATTTTCTACACAGAAAAGTAATGTTTCAAATGTTCCGGCACCAATTCCACCCCTCCAGATCTTCCTAAAATTTTATGACCTTTCAGCAAAAAAAGTTTGTCCAAATCCGTTGAGAATTCACCATTTCTCAACATACCCCATTTTTCAACCTTTCTACCCAAAAAAGTAATGTTTCAATTGATCCAGGACCGGTTCCACCCCTCTTGATCGTTCTAAAATGTTATTACCTTTTAGCAAAAAAAAAGTTTGTCCAAATCCGTTGAGATTTCGCCATTTCTCAACATACCCCATTTTCAAACTTTCTACCCAAAAAAGTAATGTTTCAAATGCTCCGGGACTTGTAGCACCCCTCCAGATATTCCTAAAATTTGACAACCTTTCGGGGAAAAAAAGTTTGTCCGAATCCGTTGAGAATTGAGCATTTTACAGCATACCCAAATTGTCAACCTTTCTATCCAAAAAAGTAATGTTTCAAATGCTCGGAAACCGGTTCCAGCCCTCCAGATCTTCCTAAAATTTGACTACCTCTCAGGGAAAAAAATTTTGTCCAAATCCGTTGAGAATTGAGCATTTTACAGCATACCCAACTTATCAACCTTTCTACCCAAAAAGTAATGTTTCAAATGCTCAGAAACTGGTTCCACCCCTCCAGATCTTACTAAAATAGCATTACCTTTCAGGAAAAAAAAATTTGTCCAAATCCGTTGAGAATTCGCCCGTGGACAGCATTTCCAGAAATACATATATATATATATATATATATATATATATATATATATATATATATATATATATATATATATATATATATATATATATATATATATATATATATATATATATGAGGACAAAAGTTGAGTAACCTCTATAGACCGCGGAGCATTCTCAAAAATTAAGAAAAAACAAGGTACAAAAGAGGCTGAAGAAATAAGGGTTGTAAAGACATATTGGAGACGGACACGGGCAGCCATTGTGAGATTCAGAAGATTCAGTCCAAGGCGGAAAAATTCTACTTGAGCATGCTGCAACTATTTAAGCCCTTTACTAATGAACAGCAACTGAAACCAGAACAACATGGAGTGGCAACTTACAAGGAAGTATTTGAGAAATATGAGCATCTTTTTTACAACAGCATCAACACTTTTGAACAATTTTCGGATATATTGGCTGATGTGTATGAACAACTGGAGCGAGAAGGGCAAGAAGCCATGGATGATGCAGTAGGGCAAATTGGGGGTCTTGAAAAGGGACATCAAGGGAATGAAGAGGTTGAGCAAGATCCAGCATTATTGGAAGAAAATGATGATTTTCCATTGGATATTGCAAAAGAAAAAGAAGGAAATTCAGCTGATGGTGATGTAGGAGGACCTGATCCCTTACCTAAACTAATTCCACCAGTTTCAACAAAAGAAGAATTACTGGCAAGTGTAGAATTTTTGAACAAAATCTCAATTCTGACCAACAAGCTGCTTACAAGAAAGCCACTGAAATGATGTTGGAGTTAAAGAAGGCTCGCAAAAAATATGAGCCTTATAAAGGAAAGCATTTATTTATAACAGGGCCTGGTGGTACAGGAAAGAGTTTTTGCTTGCAGCTTTGCGAGCAAAGTGCCAGCTGCTTTGGGCTCAGGATTGGGCTGAGGGAACAAGCCTGGTGAATGCACCAACAGGAACAGCAGCCAATGCAGTTGGTGGCTTCACATTGCATGGTAGCTGGAGTTTACCAAGACAAGAAGGCTATGCCACATAAAATTTAAAGCTGGATGATATAAAACGGCGACAAATGAAAAATGCATACAAAAATCTGCATGTTCTTTTCATTGATAAACTTTCCATGGTGAGTGTGGACACTCTATACCGCCTATTAAACTGGAGGCATGCAGTGTTTGGTGGAGGGCCTGAAAATTTCTTTGGAAATGTGCTCATTATTGGCTTTGGAGACATGTTCCAGCTTCAGCCAGTCAAGGCTAAATGGATTTGGGATGAACCAGGTAAAGCAACAATGGCAGCAACAGGAATTTTACACTTTTGGAAAGACTTATTCATTATGCGGGAACTAATAAAAACAGAAAGACAGCGAGGAGACAGTGAATTGGTAGAAATGCTTAATAGAATCCGAAAAGGAGAACATAATGATCTAGATATAGCAAGACTAGGCAAAAGACCTAGACAC
>JASANA010007665.1:0-17695 GCA_030248095.1 Ptycholaimellus sp. GST1_10 | reverse complement strand
ANCAAAGGAGTCACCGCCCAGGAGTGCCATGCCAAATTTCAGGAGCAGATGCGGGTTGGGCTCTTGCTCATTGCTGCAGCCCTGGAGTGGACGCACTGCGGAAAAGACTGGGTAGGCTCGCAGGCGGTGAGCAATGTGACAGGGAGCAGCGTGCAGCAGACCATCAAAGGAGTCACCGCCCAGGAGTGCCATGCCAAATTTCAGGAGCAGATGCGGGTTGGGCTCTTGCTCATTGCTGCAGCCCTGGAGTGGACGCACTGCGGAAGAGACTGGGTAGGCTCGCAGGCGGTGAGCAATGTGACAGGGAGCAGCGTGCAGCAGACCATCAAAGGCGTCACCGCCCAGGAGTGCCATGCCAAGTTTCAGGAGCAGATGCGGGTTGGGCTCTTGCTCATTGCTGCAGCCCTGGAGTGGACGCACTGCGGGAAAGACTGGGTAGGCTCGCAGGAGGTGAGCTATGTGACAGGGAGCGGCGTGCAGCAGACCATCAAAGGAGTCACCGCCCAGGAGTGCCATGCCAAGTTTCAGGAGCAGATGCGGGTTGGGCTCTTGCTCATTGCTGCAGCCCTGGAATGGACGCACTGCGGGAGAGACTGGGTAGGCTCGCAGGCGGTGAGCTATGTGACAGGGAGCGGCGTGCAGCAGACCATCAAAGGAGTCACCGCCCAGGAGTGCCATGCCAAATTTCAGGAGCAGATGCGGGTTGGGCTCTTGCTCATTGCTGCAGCCCTGGAGTGGACGCACTGCGGAAAAGACTGGGTAGGCTCGCAGGCGGTGAGCAATGTGACAGGGAGCAGCGTGCAGCAGACCATCAAAGGAGTCACCGCCCAGGAGTGCCATGCCAAATTTCAGGAGCAGATGCGGGTTGGGCTCTTGCTCATTGCTGCAGTCCCTGGAATGGACGCACTGCGGGAGAGACTGGGTAGGCTCGCAGGCGGTGAGCAATGTGACAGGGAGCAGCGTGCAGCAGACCATCAAAGGAGTCACCGCCCAGGAGTGCCATGCCAAATTTCAGGAGCAGATGCGGGTTGGGCTCTTGCTGCAGTCCTGGAATGGACGCACTGCGGGAGAGACTGGGTAGGCTCGCAGGCGGTGAGCAATGTGGCAGGGAGGGGCGTGCGCGACCATCAAAGGAGTCACCGCCCAGGAGTGCCATGCCAAATTTCAGGAGCAGATGCGGGTTGGGCTCTTGCTCATTGCTGCAGCCCTGGAATGGACGCACTGCGGGAGAGACTGGGTAGGCTCCCAGGCGGTGAGCAATGTGGCAGGGAGCAGCGTGCAGCAGACCATCAAAGGCGTCACCGCCCAGGAGTGCCATGCCAAATTTCAGGAGCAGATGCGGGTTGGGCTCTTGCTCATTGCTGCAGCCCTGGAATGGACGCACTGCGGGAAAGACTGGGTAGGCTCCCAGGCGGTGAGCAATGTGACAGGGAGCGGCGTGCAGCAGACCATCAAAGGAGTCACCGCCCAGGAGTGCCATGCCAAGTTTCAGGAGCAGATGCGGGTTGGGCTCTTGCTCATTGCTGCAGCCCTGGAGTGGACGCACTGCGGAAAAGACTGGGTAGGCTCGCAGGCGGTGAGCAATGTGACAGGGAGCGGCGTGCAGCAGACCATCAAAGGAGTCACCGCCCAGGAGTGCCATGCCAAGTTTCAGGAGCAGATGCGGGTTGGGCTCTTGCTCATTGCTGCAGCCCTGGAGTGGACGCACTGCGGAAAAGACTGGGTAGGCTCGCAGGCGGTGAGCAATGTGACAGGGAGCGGCGTGCAGCAGACCATCAAAGGAGTCACCGCCCAGGAGTGCCATGCCAAGTTTCAGGAGCAGATGCGGGTTGGGCTCTTGCTCATTGCTGCAGCCCTGGAGTGGACGCAATGCGGGAAAGACTGGGTAGGCTCCCAGGCGGTGAGCAATGTGACAGGGAGCGGCGTGCAGCAGACCATCAAAGGAGTCACCGCCCAGGAGTGCCATGCCAAGTTTCAGGAGCAGATGCGGGTTGGGCTCTTGCTCATTGCTGCAGCCCTGGAATGGACGCACTGCGGAAGAGACTGGGTAGGCTCGCAGGCGGTGAGCAATGTGACAGGGAGCGGCGTGCAGCAGACCATCAAAGGAGTCACCGCCCAGGAGTGCCATGCCAAATTTCAGGAGCAGATGCGGGTTGGGCTCTTGCTCATTGCTGCAGCCCTGGAGTGGACGCACTGCGGGAAAGACTGGGTAGGCTCGCAGGCGGTGAGCAATGTGACAGGGAGCAGCGTGCAGCAGACCATCAAAGGAGTCACCGCCCAGGTGTGCCATGCCAAATTTCAGGAGCAGATGCGGGTTGGGCTCTTGCTCATTGCTGCAGCCCTGGAATGGACGCACTGAGGGAGAGACTGGGTAGGCTCGCAGGCGGTGAGCAATGTGACAGGGAGCAGCGTGCAGCAGACCATCAAAGGAGTCACCGCCCAGGAGTGCCATGCCAAATTTCAGGAGCAGATGCGGGTTGGGCTCTTGCTCATTGCTGCAGCCCTGGAATGGACGCACTGCGGGAGAGACTGGGTAGGCTCGCAGGCGGTGAGCAATGTGACAGGGAGCGGCGTGCAGCAGACCATCAAAGGAGTCACCGCCCAGGAGTGCCATGCCAAATTTCAGGAGCAGATGCGGGTTGGGCTCTTGCTCATTGCTGCAGCCCTGGAATGGACGCACTGCGGGAGAGACTGGGTAGGCTCGCAGGCGGTGAGCAATGTGACAGGGAGCAGCGTGCAGCAGACCATCAAAGGAGTCACCGCCCAGGTGTGCCATGCCAAATTTCAGGAGCAGATGCGGGTTGGGCTCTTGCTCATTGCTGCAGCCCTGGAATGGACGCACTGCGGGAAAGACTGGGTAGGCTCGCAGGCGGTGAGCAATGTGACAGGGAGCAGCGTGCAGCAGACCATCAAAGGAGTCACCGCCCAGGAGTGCCATGCCAAATTTCAGGAGCAGATGCGGGTTGGGCTCTTGCTCATTGCTGCAGCCCTGGAATGGACGCACTGCGGGAGAAGACTGGGTAGGCTCGCAGGCGGTGAGCAATGTGGCAGGGAGCAGCGTGCAGCAGACCATCAAAGGAGTCACCGCCCAGGAGTGCCATGCCAAATTTCAGGAGCAGATGCGGGTTGGGCTCTTGCTCATTGCTGCAGCCCTGGAGTGGACGCACTGCGGAAAAGACTGGGTAGGCTCGCAGGCGGTGAGCAATGTGGCAGGGAGCAGCGTGCAGCAGACCATCAAAGGCGTCACCGCCCAGGAGTGCCATGCCAAATTTCAGGAGCAGATGCGGGTTGGGCTCTTACAAATTTATGCAGCCCTGGAGTGCACGCCCTGAGGCAGAGACTGGGTAGTCTCGCAGGCGGTGAGCAATGTGGCAGGGAGCAGCGTGCAGCAGACCATCAAAGGAGTCACCGCCCAGGTGTGCCATGCCAAATTTCAGGAGCAGATGCGGGTTGGGCTCTTGCTCATTGCTGCAGTCCTGGAATGGACGCACTGCGGGAGAGACTGGGTAGGCTCGCAGGCGGTGAGCAATGTGGCAGGGAGCCGCGTGCAGCAGACCATCAAAGGCGTCACCGCCCAGGAGTGCCATGCCAAATTTCAGGAGCAGATGCGGGTTGGGCTCTTGCTCATTGCTGCAGTCCTGGAATGGACGCACTGCGGGAGAGACTGGGTAGGCTCGCAGGCGGTGAGCAATGTGGCAGGGAGCGGCGTGCAGCAGACCATCAAAGGCGTCACCGCCCAGGAGTGCCATGCCAAATTTCAGGAGCAGATGCGGGTTGGGCTCTTGCTCATTGCTGCAGCCCTGGAATGGACGCACTGCGGGAGAGACTGGGTAGGCTCGCAGGCGGTGAGCAATGTGGCAGGGAGCAGCGTGCAGCAGACCATCAAAGGCGTCACCGCCCAGGTGTGCCATGCCAAATTTCAGGAGCAGATGCGGGTTGGGCTCTTGCTCATTGCTGCAGCCCTGGACTGGACGCACTGCGGGAGAGACTGGGTAGGCTCGCAGGCGGTGAGCAATGTGGCAGGGAGCGGCGTGCAGCAGACCATCAAAGGAGTCACCGCCCAGGAGTGCCATGCCAAATTTCAGGAGCAGATGCGGGTTGGGCTCTTGCTCATTGCTGCAGTCCTGGAATGGACGCACTGCGGGAGAGACTGGGTAGGCTCGCAGGCGGTGAGCAATGTGGCAGGGAGCAGCGTGCAGCAGACCATCAAAGGCGTCACCGCCCAGGTGTGCCATGCCAAATTTCAGGAGCAGATGCGGGTTGGGCTCTTGCTCATTGCTGCAGCCCTGGAATGGACGCACTGCGGGAGAGACTGGGGAGGGGGGGCGGTGAGCAATGTGGCAGGGAGCTGCGTGCAGCAGACCATCAAAGGCGTCACCGCCCAGGAGTGCCATGCCAAATTTCAGGAGCAGATGCGGGTTGGGCTCTTGCTCATTGCTGCAGCCCTGGAATGGACGCACTGCGGGAGAGACTGGGTAGGCTCGCAGGCGGTGAGCAATGTGGCAGGGAGCAGCGTGCAGCAGACCATCAAAGGCGTCACCGCCCAGGTGTGCCATGCCAAATTTCAGGAGCAGATGCGGGTTGGGCTCTTGCTCATTGCTGCAGTCCTGGAATGGACGCACTGCGGGAGAGACTGGGTAGGCTCGCAGGCGGTGAGCAATGTGGCAGGGAGCAGCGTGCAGCAGAACATCAAAGGCGTCACCGCCCAGGAGTGCCATGCCAAATTTCAGGAGCAGATGCGGGTTGGGCTCTTGCTCATTGCTGCAGTCCTGGAATGGACGCACTGCGGGAGAGACTGGGTAGGCTCGCAGGCGGTGAGCAATGTGGCAGGGAGCGGCGTGCAGCAGACCATCAAAGGCGTCACCGCCCAGGAGTGCCATGCCAAATTTCAGGAGCAGATGCGGGTTGGGCTCTTGCTCATTGCTGCAGCCCTGGAATGGACGCACTGCGGGAGAGACTGGGTAGGCTCGCAGGCGGTGAGCAATGTGGCAGGGAGCGGCGTGCAGCAGACCATCAAAGGCGTCACCGCCCAGGAGTGCCATGCCAAATTTCAGGAGCAGATGCGGGTTGGGCTCTTGCTCATTGCTGCAGCCCTGGAATGGACGCACTGCGGGAGAGACTGGGTAGGCTCGCAGGCGGTGAGCAATGTGGCAGGGAGCAGCGTGCAGCAGACCATCAAAGGCGTCACCGCCCAGGAGTGCCATGCCAAATTTCAGGAGCAGATGCGGGTTGGGCTCTTGCTCATTGCTGCAGCCCTGGAATGGACGCACTGCGGGAGAGACTGGGTAGGCTCGCAGGCGGTGAGCAATGTGGCAGGGAGCGGCGTGCAGCAGACCATCAAAGGCGTCACCGCCCAGGTGTGCCATGCCAAATTTCAGGAGCAGATGCGGGTTGGGCTCTTGCTCATTGCTGCAGTCCTGGAATGGACGCACTGCGGGAGAGACTGGGTAGGCTCGCAGGCGGTGAGCAATGTGGCAGGGAGCAGCGTGCAGCAGACCATCAAAGGCGTCACCGCCCAGGAGTGCCATGCCAAATTTCAGGAGCAGATGCGGGTTGGGCTCTTGCTCATTGCTGCAGTCCTGGAATGGACGCACTGCGGGAGAGACTGGGTAGGCTCGCAGGCGGTGAGCAATGTGGCAGGGAGCAGCGTGCAGCAGACCATCAAAGGCGTCACCGCCCAGGAGTGCCATGCCAAATTTCAGGAGCAGATGCGGGTTGGGCTCTTGCTCATTGCTGCAGCCCTGGAATGGACGCACTGCGGGAGAGACTGGGTAGGCTCGCAGGCGGTGAGCAATGTGGCAGGGAGCAGCGTGCAGCAGACCATCAAAGGCGTCACCGCCCAGGAGTGCCATGCCAAATTTCAGGAGCAGATGCGGGTTGGGCTCTTGCTCATTGCTGCAGTCCTGGAATGGACGCACTGCGGGAGAGACTGGGTAGGCTCGCAGGCGGTGAGCAATGTGGCAGGGAGCAGCGTGCAGCAGACCATCAAAGGCGTCACCGCCCAGGTGTGCCATGCCAAATTTCAGGAGCAGATGCGGGTTGGGCTCTTGCTCATTGCTGCAGCCCTGGAATGGACGCACTGCGGGAGAGACTGTGTAGGCTCGCAGGCGGTGAGCAATGTGGCAGGGAGCAGCGTGCAGCAGACCATCAAAGGCGTCACCGCCCAGGAGTGCCATGCCAAATTTCAGGAGCAGATGCGGGTTGGGCTCTTGCTCATTGCTGCAGCCCTGGAATGGACGCACTGCGGGAGAGACTGGGTAGGCTCGCAGGCGGTGAGCAATGTGGCAGGGAGCAGCGTGCAGCAGACCATCAAAGGCGTCACCGCCCAGGTGTGCCATGCCAAATTTCAGGAGCAGATGCGGGTTGGGCTCTTGCTCATTGCTGCAGTCCTGGAATGGACGCACTGCGGGAGAGACTGGGTAGGCTCGCAGGCGGTGAGCAATGTGGCAGGGAGCAGCGTGCAGCAGAACATCAAAGGCGTCACCGCCCAGGAGTGCCATGCCAAATTTCAGGAGCAGATGCGGGTTGGGCTCTTGCTCATTGCTGCAGTCCTGGAATGGACGCACTGCGGGAGAGACTGGGTAGGCTCGCAGGCGGTGAGCAATGTGGCAGGGAGCAGCGTGCAGCAGACCATCAAAGGCGTCACCGCCCAGGAGTGCCATGCCAAATTTCAGGAGCAGATGCGGGTTGGGCTCTTGCTCATTGCTGCAGCCCTGGAATGGACGCACTGCGGGAGAGACTGGGTAGGCTCGCAGGCGGTGAGCAATGTGGCAGGGAGCGGCGTGCAGCAGACCATCAAAGGCGTCACCGCCCAGGAGTGCCATGCCAAATTTCAGGAGCAGATGCGGGTTGGGCTCTTGCTCATTGCTGCAGCCCTGGAATGGACGCACTGCGGGAGAGACTGGGTAGGCTCGCAGGCGGTGAGCAATGTGGCAGGGAGCAGCGTGCAGCAGACCATCAAAGGCGTCACCGCCCAGGAGTGCCATGCCAAATTTCAGGAGCAGATGCGGGTTGGGCTCTTGCTCATTGCTGCAGCCCTGGAATGGACGCACTGCGGGAGAGACTGGGTAGGCTCGCAGGCGGTGAGCAATGTGGCAGGGAGCGGCGTGCAGCAGACCATCAAAGGCGTCACCGCCCAGGTGTGCCATGCCAAATTTCAGGAGCAGATGCGGGTTGGGCTCTTGCTCATTGCTGCAGTCCTGGAATGGACGCACTGCGGGAGAGACTGGGTAGGCTCGCAGGCGGTGAGCAATGTGGCAGGGAGCAGCGTGCAGCAGACCATCAAAGGCGTCACCGCCCAGGAGTGCCATGCCAAATTTCAGGAGCAGATGCGGGTTGGGCTCTTGCTCATTGCTGCAGTCCTGGAATGGACGCACTGCGGGAGAGACTGGGTAGGCTCGCAGGCGGTGAGCAATGTGGCAGGGAGCAGCGTGCAGCAGACCATCAAAGGCGTCACCGCCCAGGAGTGCCATGCCAAATTTCAGGAGCAGATGCGGGTTGGGCTCTTGCTCATTGCTGCAGTCCTGGAATGGATGCACTGCGGGAGAGACTGGGTAGGCTCGCAGGCGGTGAGCAATGTGGCAGGGAGCAGCGTGCAGCAGACCATCAAAGGCGTCACCGCCCAGGAGTGCCATGCCAAATTTCAGGAGCAGATGCGGGTTGGGCTCTTGCTCATTGCTGCAGCCCTGGAATGGACGCACTGCGGGAGAGACTGGGTAGGCTCGCAGGCGGTGAGCAATGTGGCAGGGAGCAGCGTGCAGCAGACCATCAAAGGCGTCACCGCCCAGGAGTGCCATGCCAAATTTCAGGAGCAGATGCGGGTTGGGCTCTTGCTCATTGCTGCAGCCCTGGAATGGACGCACTGCGGGAGAGACTGGGTAGGCTCGCAGGCGGTGAGCAATGTGGCAGGGAGCAGCGTGCAGCAGACCATCAAAGGCGTCACCGCCCAGGAGTGCCATGCCAAATTTCAGGAGCAGAAGCGGGTTGGGCTCTTGCTCATTGCTGCAGCCCTGGAATGGACGCACTGCGGGAGAGACTGGGTAGGCTCGCAGGCGGTGAGCAATGTGGCAGGGAGCGGCGTGCAGCAGACCATCAAAGGCGTCACCGCCCAGGTGTGCCATGCCAAATTTCAGGAGCAGATGCGGGTTGGGCTCTTGCTCATTGCTGCAGTCCTGGAATGGACGCACTGCGGGAGAGACTGGGTAGGCTCGCAGGTGGTGAGCAATGTGGCAGGGAGCAGCGTGCAGCAGACCATCAAAGGCGTCACCGCCCAGGAGTGCCATGCCAAATTTCAGGAGCAGATGCGGGTTGGGCTCTTGCTCATTGCTGCAGTCCTGGAATGGACGCACTGCGGGAGAGACTGGGTAGGCTCGCAGGCGGTGAGCAATGTGGCAGGGAGCAGCGTGCAGCAGACCATCAAAGGCGTCACCGCCCAGGAGTGCCATGCCAAATTTCAGGAGCAGATGCGGGTTGGGCTCTTGCTCATTGCTGCAGTCCTGGAATGGACGCACTGCGGGAGAGACTGGGTAGGCTCGCAGGCGGTGAGCAATGTGGCAGGGAGCAGCGTGCAGCAGACCATCAAAGGCGTCACCGCCCAGGAGTGCCATGCCAAATTTCAGGAGCAGATGCGGGTTGGGCTCTTGCTCATTGCTGCAGCCCTGGAATGGACGCACTGCGGGAGAGACTGGGTAGGCTCGCAGGTGGTGAGCAATGTGGCAGGGAGCAGCGTGCAGCAGACCATCAAAGGCGTCACCGCCCAGGAGTGCCATGCCAAATTTCAGGAGCAGATGCGGGTTGGGCTCTTGCTCATTGCTGCAGCCCTGGAATGGACGCACTGCGGGAGAGACTGGGTAGGCTCGCAGGCGGTGAGCAATGTGGCAGGGAGCAGCGTGCAGCAGACAATCAAAGGCGTCACCGCCCAGGAGTGCCATGCCAAATTTCAGGAGCAGATGCGGGTTGGGCTCTTGCTCATTGCTGCAGCCCTGGAATGGACGCACTGCGGGAGAGACTGGGTAGGCTCGCAGGCGGTGAGCAATGTGGCAGGGAGCAGCGTGCAGCAGACCATCAAAGGCGTCACCGCCCAGGAGTGCCATGCCAAATTTCAGGAGCAGATGCGTGTTGGGCTCTTGCTCATTGCTGCAACCCTGGAATGGACGCACTGCGGGAGAGACTGGGTAGGCTCGCAGGCGGTGAGCAATGTGGCAGGGAGCAGCGTGCAGCAGACCATCAAAGGCGTCACCGCCCAGGAGTGCCATGCCAAATTTCAGGAGCAGATGCGGGTTGGGCTCTTGCTCATTGCTGCAGCCCTGGAATGGACGCACTGCGGGAGAGACTGGGTAGGCTCGCAGGCGGTGAGCAATGTGGCAGGGAGCAGCGTGCAGCAGACCATCAAAGGCGTCACCGCCCAGGAGTGCCATGCCAAATTTCAGGAGCAGATGCGGGTTGGGCTCTTGCTCATTGCTGCAGTCCTGGAATGGACGCACTGCGGGAGAGACTGGGTAGGCTCGCAGGCGGTGAGCAATGTGGCAGGGAGCAGCGTGCAGCAGACCATCAAAGGCGTCACCGCCCAGGAGTTCCATGCCAAATTTCAGGAGCAGATGCGGGTTGGGCTCTTGCTCATTGCTGCAGCCCTGGAATGGACGCACTGCGGGAGAGACTGGGTAGGCTCGCAGGTGGTGAGCAATGTGGCAGGGAGCAGCGTGCAGCAGACCATCAAAGGCGTCACCGCCCAGGAGTGCCATGCCAAATTTCAGGAGCAGATGCGGGTTGGGCTCTTGCTCATTGCTGCAGCCCTGGAATGGACGCACTGCGGGAGAGACTGGGTAGGCTCGCAGGCGGTGAGCAATGTGGCAGGGAGCAGCGTGCAGCAGACAATCAAAGGCGTCACCGCCCAGGAGTGCCATGCCAAATTTCAGGAGCAGATGCGGGTTGGGCTCTTGCTCATTGCTGCAGCCCTGGAATGGACGCACTGCGGGAGAGACTGGGTAGGCTCGCAGGCGGTGAGCAATGTGGCAGGGAGCAGCGTGCAGCAGACCATCAAAGGCGTCACCGCCCAGGAGTGCCATGCCAAATTTCAGGAGCAGATGCGTGTTGGGCTCTTGCTCATTGCTGCAACCCTGGAATGGACGCACTGCGGGAGAGACTGGGTAGGCTCGCAGGCGGTGAGCAATGTGGCAGGGAGCAGCGTGCAGCAGACCATCAAAGGCGTCACCGCCCAGGAGTGCCATGCCAAATTTCAGGAGCAGATGCGGGTTGGGCTCTTGCTCATTGCTGCAGCCCTGGAATGGACGCACTGCGGGAGAGACTGGGTAGGCTCGCAGGCGGTGAGCAATGTGGCAGGGAGCAGCGTGCAACAGACCATCAAAGGCGTCACCGCCCAGGAGTGCCATGCCAAATTTCAGGAGCAGATGCGGGTTGGGCTCTTGCTCATTGCTGCAGCCCTGGAATGGACGCACTGCGGGAGAGACTGGGTAGGCTCGCAGGCGGTGAGCAATGTGGCAGGGAGCAGCGTGCAGCAGACCATCAAAGGCGTCACCGCCCAGGAGTGCCATGCCAAATTTCAGGAGCAGATGCGGGTTGGGCTCTTGCTCATTGCTGCAGCCCTGGAATGGACGCACTGCGGGAGAGACTGGGTAGGCTCGCAGGCGGTGAGCAATGTGGCAGGGAGCAGCGTGCAGCAGACCATCAAAGGCGTCACCGCCCAGGAGTGCCATGCCAAATTTCAGGAGCAGATGCGGGTTGGGCTCTTGCTCATTGCTGCAGCCCTGGAATGGACGCACTGCGGGAGAGACTGGGTAGGCTCGCAGGCGGTGAGCAATGTGGCAGGGAGCAGCATGCAGCAGACCATCAAAGGCGTCACCGCCCAGGAGTGCCATGCCAAATTTCAGGAGCAGATGCGGGTTGGGCTCTTGCTCATTGCTGCAGCCCTGGAATGGACGCACTGCGGGAGAGACTGGGTAGGCTCGCAGGCGGTGAGCAATGTGGCAGGGAGCAGCGTGCAGCAGACCATCAAAGGCGTCACCGCCCAGGAGTGCCATGCCAAATTTCAGGAGCAGATGCGGGTTGGGCTCTTGCTCATTGCTGCAGCCCTGGAATGGACGCACTGCGGGAGAGACTGGGTAGGCTCGCAGGCGGTGAGCAATGTGGCAGGGAGCAGCGTGCAGCAGACCATCAAAGGCGTCACCGCCCAGGAGTGCCATGCCAAATTTCAGGAGCAGATGCGGGTTGGGCTCTTGCTCATTGCTGCAGCCCTGGAATGGACGCACTGCGGGAGAGACTGGGTAGGCTCGCAGGCGGTGAGCAATGTGGCAGGGAGCAGCGTGCAGCAGACCATCAAAGGCGTCACCGCCCAGGAGTGCCATGCCAAATTTCAGGAGCAGATGCGGGTTGGGCTCTTGCTCATTGCTGCAGCCCTGGAATGGACGCACTGCGGGAGAGACTGGGTAGGGACATGTATGAAGGGGGCTAAAACCCCCGAGGGGACAGAGCCCGAGGGGAATAGGACAGAGCCTCTATGCAAATTTTTAAATTCAAAAAGGCGATGAAAAATGTAAAAAGATTCTGGGTGCAGCTGAGCGGGGCTGGCTTCGCGTACAACCGGAAGGCGGCGGAGTGCAAGCTGCTCTCCAGCCTCCCGGCAGACGCCTGTCTGCCGCCTGCTGGACTTAGCAACTGGCGCCTCTGGCTTCGCACCAACGAGAGCAGCCTGGTCGGCAAACTCATCCCGCTCTACAGCATGTACCGTCCGTACTTCAGTTGGCTTTTGCTTGGCTGGCCTTGCGATAGGGATTGTTCATTGATTGATTGATTTACACCAGATAACTGGGAGAACTATTTTAATAGTTTTAAAAAACTGACACCTTTTCAGATTACGATGAAGCATCAAAGGTGAGGGGACAATTTTCCTAATTTTTACTTCAAAAAAATCCTAATTTTTTTACTAAGTTGGATTAAGTAGCAGGGTTCCGTTTGCGTAAAAATGATCATTTTGGTCCGTTTTTGGGCTGGGCGCTCCACAGCGCTTCGATTTTGCCCATTTTTGCTTAAAAATTTGAATTTAGTTTTTACTGTTTTTTCCACCTTTCTATGCTAAAATATGGGAAACGTTAGAAATGTTTTTTCTAAAAAAAATTTCTTCCAGCTTTGATGTTGCATCTTCTTTTCCATCTTCCAACTAAAACAAATTTCAACTTTCTTCCAACTTTAATCATGCCACTTTGATGCCACTTACCTGAAAAAAGATTAAAATCAAGATCTGTGGAGGTGTCATTTTTGATATTTTCCCTCAAAAGACAGTGCTAAGCTTGCCCTCTAACATGAACCCAGACAGAAACGGGGATAATTAGCAGTTTTCTGCAATAACCACATATATAAGAATTATGTTTTTTGAAAACATTTGAAATGTTTGGGCTTTTGTCAACTATGTTGCAATATTTGTTCCAGTTAAAAGCACATCGTAGAACGATCAACGAACAAACTACGATCTAGACATCTGGATGTAACGATTAAAAAGGAGGCTCATTGTAGTTGACCACTGGGACACCGTGAACAATAACAATAGGGACGGCTATGGAGAGTACGGCATACATGGTCGCGTTTTACCTGCGGACACTACTTCACCCGACTGTCCTTCACTCATTCCAATCTACAATTCCTACTGGCATCACAAAACCGGCCATAAATACAGTTTGCTTTTAGACCTCGTTATTCAACTAGATACGGAACCAAGTATGGAAGTGAAAAAAGTGACTCACATTCGGCAGAAATGAGCCGTTCAGAAGGGGTGATGGGCAGCGCTTTTTTGGGCGTCATCATGGCACACCACAAATTCAAATGCCATTCACCCCTCAATTGTAGATAAGAGTTATTTATCTCTGATTGTATATTACGTTCGGGTTTAGGGGTTGGACGTGCCGCGGGCGTGGACGCGCCGCGAGGGCGCGATCACGCCGCGGAGTTGCAGGGGAGCGATTTTTTGCTATGGGCATCAAAGTGGGTTTTTTGTGCTCGTTGTTACGAGGAAGACCCAGTGATGTTAAGCTGGCAAAAAAGAGCCTCCCTGAAAAGATTCCGCAGATAAAAAGTGCTCCAGGAAAAGATACGACAATCAGAAAAGATACCCGAAATTTTTCAACTTTTTCATTTTTTACTCATTTTTGGTCATTTTCTTGCTTTTGACGCTTTTGAATGCTTTGAAACAGCTCCCTAGGGGGCAGGAGGAAAAAAATTTCAACAAATTTCCCATAAAAAATCAAAAAATTTCCAAAAAAAAATTTTGAACAAAAATTTTTCAACAAAATTTTTGTCCAAAAAAATTTTGAACAAAAATTTTTCAAAATTTTTTTGGAAACTGCGTTAAAAAAGCCTTTGTCTGAGCTATCGTACAGCAAAAGATTGCACCTAAAACACGCCATGATTTGGCAGATACCAGCTAACTAGAAATGTATCTGTATCCGGTTGGGCAGGTGCTCCCAGCTAAGATTCTGCATATACAAAAATCCTAAAATCGGTTCTGATACGAGTAACCCTATAAGAAACAGATATTGGGCTGGCGCGAGCGAGCGTTAGCGAAGTGTCAGCGCCCAGCCCCTCTTTTCGACCCAGGTGTACGTTTTAGGGGTTATTGCTAGATCTCAATTTTGATAAGGCTGCTGCTCGTCGCAGAAAGCTCCAATCGTGTTAATTTTTTCTGCAATGGAAAGAGCAACATCAAATTGACTATAGTTTCTTTTTTGACTTTTACATGAAACGGTTTATTTTACCATGAAAAATGCAAAAAACCAACTGTCCGAACTCCTTCTTCTCCTTCTCCTTCTTCTCCTACGCATCTAGTCAATGGACGATAGTAGGTATTTATTTCTTCCCCCTGCCCCCGGGTCACTGGGCTTCGTCATGTATTTATTTATTGATAAATTTGAAGTTAAACTAAGGGGACATATGCACCAGTGGTGTAGTGGGGTACGCGATTGGACAGCTGAATGAACCAGGCTGATTCGAACCCTTCCCAGGCATTCTTTTTTATTTTTGTCTGTTTAAAGTTGAGAAAACAACTGGTACTATCGGAAGACCTAAAGTAAAGCTCTTTTCTCCCAAAAATCGATTCTCCAGATTAGAAAATAAATAAGAAAATTTCTAAGAAAATTTCTCAAAAATTTTATAAGTTTGCCAGTAGATTTGCATTGTAATTTCCGATTTTGTTTCAAAATCGAATTTCGATCAAAAAAATTTTGTTATAATTAAAAAAAAGTTTTTTTGTTTTATATTTATTTATTATTTAATAAAATATTAGCTAAATGTATAACCAACATTATAAAATTTGTATTTATATATTTTATACTATATTAAAAGTGGAAGAACTATCTGGTACCATCGGCAGGCCAAATGTGGGTCTCTTTTCTCCAAAATTTGCAAATGACTCGAGTAAAAAGTAAAGGAAATACATTTTATACTAGTGGAATCTGCTGCGTAATCTGCATTTTGTTTTGGGCGCGCATGGAAAGAGACAATGATCTGCGCGCCAAAATTAAAATGCAACTGTCCAAGCAGCAGATTCCACTAGTATAAAATGTAATTCCTTTACTTTTTACTCGAGTCATTTGCAAATGTTGGAGAAAAGAGACCCACACTTGGCCTGCCGATGGTACCAGATATATTGGGCTGGCGCGAGCGAGCGTTAGCGAAGTGTCAGCGCCCAGCCCCTCTTTTCGACCCAGGTGTATGTTTTGAGGGTTATTGCTAGATCTTAATTTTGATAAGGCTCTAGCGCCTCACAGGAAGCTTCAATCTTTCTGATTCTTTTTGCATTGGAAAGAGCAACATCGAATTGACTATAGTTTCTTTTTTGACTTTTGCATAAAACAAATTATTTTCCCATGAAAAATGCAAAAAACCATGTGTCCGAACTCCTTCTCCTTCTCCTCCGCATCTATTCAATGGACGATAGTAGGTATATCTGGTACCATCGGCATGCCAAATGTGAATCTCTTTTCTCCCAAAAAGTCGATTAGTCCGAGTTTAAAGTCAAGGAAATACATCTACTACTAGTGGAATCTGCTTCTAAGACAATTGCATTTTGTTTTAGCGCGCAGTCCAGTGGCTCTTTCCATTGCGCGCTAAACCAAAATGCAGGTGGCTCAGCAGATTCCACTAGTAGTAGATGTATTTCCTTGACTTTAAACTCGGACTAATCGACTTTTTGGGAGAAAAGAGATTCACATTTGGCATGCCGATGGTACCAGATATTTCTTCCACTTTTAATATAGTATAAAATGTATAAATAAACATTTTATATTGTTGGTTATATATAGTTATATATTAAGATATTATTGGACAAAAAAATAAGTAATTGATAAAAATAAACTTATTTAAAATTATAACGAAAAGAAAAAACTCGAAAATCAGAAATACAATGCAAATTTATTGGCAAACTAACATATTTTTGTGAAATTTTCATGATTTATACTTAGGGCAATCGATTTTTGGGCGAAAAGAGCATTAATTTTGGCCTGCCGATGGTACCAGTTGCTTTCTCAACTTTAAAATTCACAAAATAAAAATAATTGCCAGAGAAGGATTTGAACCTACCAGTTTCTTCCAGCTACCCGATTGCTTAGACCACTACACCACTGGTGCATATGCATCGTTGTTTAACTGAAGACTTATGAATAAAAATCAATGCATGAGGCCCAAGGACCCGGGGAAGGGGGATGGTGGAAGAAATGAATACCTACTCTCCTTTCAAGAATAGATGCGGAGGAGAAGGAGAAGGAGAAGAAGGAGAAGGAGGAGTTCGGACAAATGGTTTTGAGTAGTTTTCTCTTGTATTCTGCCGTTTTTGGGCAACTTCTTGCGAGTTTTGGTCAATTCGATGATGATCTTTCCAATGCAAAAAGAATCAGAACGATTGGACGTTTCTATGAAGCACAAAATCCTTATCAATTTTAAGATCTAGCAATAACCCCGAAAACGTACACCTGGGTCGAAAAGAGGGGCTGGGCGCTGACACTCCGCTAACGCTCCGTTCGCGCCAGCCCAATTCATTTCTTCCCCCCCATCCCCTTCCCCGGGTCCCTGGGCCTCAAGTATTCATTTAAATTTAGCTCTTCATTTACACAAGGAATCATAAGGATCAGTGGTGTAGTGGTGAAAGCGATTGTGCATATGGATGAAACTCGATGGTTCGAATCCTTCTCAAAAATTCATTTTTATTTTTGTTTCTTTGAAGTTGAGAAAACAAATTGTACCATCGTCAGGCCAAAATTAATGCTATTTTCTTCCAAAAATCGACTGCCCGGAAAATTGCTGTAAAATAAGTTTTGCCAATAATTTGCATTGTATTTTTCAATTTCGAATATTTTCTTTTCGTCATATTTTTTAAACAAGTTTTTTCTATATTAAAATTTTTCTATACTACATTTTATCCTATATTAAAAGTGGAAGAAATAACTGGTACCATCGGCAGGCCAAATGTGGGGCTCTTTTCTCCAAATTTTGCAATTGCCTCAGAAAAAAGTCAAGGAAATAGCATTTTTGCCTACTAGGCTTGCCTGGGGGCAGTACTAAGGATTCACCCCAAAAATGGGTCTGAGTCTATATATATATAGTTGTAAGCAAGGATTCCTCTGTGGTTTTTCAACCAAATTGGCTAATTTTTTCAGGAAATACCTGTCATGTTGGCCGCTCCAAAATATGTTTTGGGACCTTGGCGAAAATTACTGGAACTGTGACAATTGGGTTTTTCGAATTTCATCCATTTTGACCTCAATTTTGGGTCTTTGGTATTTTGAAATGAGCCTAATGCTGTGCGTTATCGTTCTGGGCATAAAATTCCCTTTCGAATGGCGTTGGAATCATGCAAAAAGCTTCAGTAGAACCCGAGTTATGCCATTTTTGAACTGCCGCCCAGGCCTTGCCTGGGGGCAGTACTAAGGATTCACCCCAAAAATGGGTCTGAGTCTATATATATATAGTTGTAAGCAAGGATTCCTCTGTGGTTTTTCAACCAAATTGGCTAATTTTTTCAGGAAATACCTGTCATGTTGGCCGCTCCAAAATATGTTTTGGGACCTTGGCGAAAATTACTGGAACTGTGACAATTGGGTTTTTCGAATTTCATCCATTTTGACCTCAATTTTGGGTCTTTGGTATTTTGAAATGAGCCTAATGCTGTGCGTTATCGTTCTGGGCATAAAATTCCCTTTCGAATGGCGTTGGAATCATGCAAAAAGCTTCAGTAGAACCCGAGTTATGCCATTTTTGAACTGCCGCCCAGGCCTTGCCTGGGGGCAGTACTAAGGATTCACCCCAAAAATGGGTCTGAGTCTATATATATATAGTTGTAAGCAAGGATTCCTCTGTGGTTTTTCAACCAAATTGGCTAATTTTTTCAGGAAATACCTGTCATGTTGGCCGCTCCAAAATATGTTTTGGGACCTTGGCGAAAATTACTGGAACTGTGACAATTGGGTTTTTCGAATTTCATCCATTTTGACCTCAATTTTGGGTCTTTGGTATTTTGAAATGAGCCTAATGCTGTGCGTTATCGTTCTGGGCATAAAATTCCCTTTCGAATGGCGTTGGAATCATGCAAAAAGCTTCAGTAGAACCCGAGTTATGCCATTTTTGAACTGCCGCCCAGGCCTTGCCTGGGGGCAGTACTAAGGATTCACCCCAAAAATGGGTCTGAGTCTATATAGAT
>JASANA010007664.1:0-11104 GCA_030248095.1 Ptycholaimellus sp. GST1_10 | reverse complement strand
TTAAGAGACCAGCTAAGAGAGAAAAAACATTGAAGCAGAGATTCACAATTTCAGTAATTTCATCCACTTTGAACAGCCAAAGGCCAAAAATCCACCAGAAGCCCAATATGTACAATGCTTTAAGACGAAGTTTATGATGAGCTGCTTGCTGACCACGGCCTGGTAGAAGCCCATGAAGACAATGTGTAAGCAAATGGACACAAGATTTGTAATCTACACCCGAATTTACCTGCATGATGTGGTTAATGAGGCCAAAAACCCTTTAAAATGCCCCAAGACGAAGTTGATGATGAGCTGCTTGTTCACCATGGCCTGGTGGAAGCCCATGAAGACAATGTGTAAGCAAATGGACACAAGATTTGTAATCTACGCCCCAATTTACCTATATGATGCAGTTATTGAGGCCAAAAACCCTTTAAAATGCCCCAAGACGAAGTTGATGATGAGCTGCTTGTTCACCATGGCCTGGTAGAAGCCCATGAAGACAATGTGTAAGCAAATGGACACAAGATTTGTAATATACGCCCCAATTTACCTATATGATGCGGTTATTGAGGCCAAAAACCCTTTAAAATGCCCCAAGACGAAGTTGATGATGAGCTGCTTGTACACCACGGCCTGGTAGAAGCCCGTGAAGACCAGATTTGCACATATGGTTGTTTGGTATCAAATCGTATCTATTTTTTGAGCCTGTTCCATATCTAGGCTCTAAATTAACTTAAAACATCGCCACTGGGCAGCATTACCTTTTTTAGGTTTCTTACAAAGCACCCTAGGGCTCAGAAATGGTCAAAATTTATTTTTTTGAAAATTCAATGTTTTTTGGTCTAGTTTGGTGTAGTTTTTGACGAGGTTTCCGAATCTGTCTTTATTTTTGCCCAAAACGGCTTCAAAAAAATTTTATTCAAGTTTTTCGATTTTTTTTATAAGGGTCCCCCAACTTTCCAACCTCAATTTCGGCATAAAGGAGGCCGAAAATCAAAATTCTGAGGGCCTAATGTCACCCTCCAGGGTCGATATGCTATAGTGACGTTGAGACTGGAGCCCCAGATATTGCCAGTATGCCTCCCGAACAGAACGTACAGCGGACGGCGGACGGCGGATGGATAACGGACGGACACTTTTTAAAAAGTTATTTGGCCATAACTTGCCCAATTCTCAACCAAATTTGGCAAATTTTTTTTTTAATTAAAGCTCTGTGTCTGCTGCGTCCATTGAGCCTACTCATAGCTCTGTAACTTGCCCATAGAATATTTGGCAGCCAGTCATATTTTCAAAAGCCGTAATAGGGTTTGTCCTTGGCTAAGAGGGGACCGTGCTTCCGCTTCGCTCGCACGGCCCCAATACAGTTTTTGCGCTGTAGCACCTGTAATCTTGAGAATTGCACAAACAACTTGAGTTTTTTTGTTCACAAGTCGTATATAACAATTCCAAATCTGTGCTTACTTTTGAAAATGGTTGAGAAACCACAGACTTGCCCTCTTGAGTGACAAACTTTCATGCATGACAATAGCATCAATAATTAGTAGCAGCTCAACGGCTGATAATTGAACAGAAGACTTTGGTTTTTTGATTCACAAGTCGTATATAACGATTCCAAATCTGTGCTTACTTTTGAAAATGGTTGAGAAACCACAGACTTTTCGTTTTGAGATGCAATGTTCACCCTCACAGCAGAAATTTTCCTTAATTTTTGGATTTTCTTACATGTGAAGGTGTAAGCGCTCCGCGGTCACCTATTGCGCTTTGCGCCATATACTTGTTTTTGAAACCGAAGCTTGAACTAAGAGTTTTCAAACAAAATGCCGAGATGTAAGCATAATTTAAGCTTAGCAGTTTAGCTTGCCTATTCGTTGAAAGACTTCGTCTGCGAAACATTTAACGGCGAAACATTTGCTGCCGTATATTTGCAGATTTGCAATTTGCAGCTATATACATTTTTGCAAATTATTAAAATGAGTGAAGCGGTAATTTTATGAAGAAGCGGTAATTTTATGCTTGAGCAGTAGGATTCAATAGTTAAAAGGTAGAAAAAATGGCTCACACCTTGTTTCCCCCATCAAGTTATCCACCCCATGGCTACCGGCGTGGGACCCCCCACAAGAAAGCCCACCCAGGATTTTACCTACTATAGTGACTTACCTAAACTCACACACTCTGCGCTAACTCGTCCCCTAGGTGATACGGCTAAAACTAGGTGAACATAGGTAAAATTGTGTTTTGATGGGGGGACTAGGCGTCAAAATCGACGCCTACTTTCTCCCCCCCCCCCCCCCCCCCAAGACTTTTGACTTTTGACGCCTAGCCCTCCAAGACAAAAATTTTCCTTTTTAGACCTTCCGTATCAAATAGAGGACGAGATAGCGCAGGGTGTGTGGGGATAGGTAAGTCACTATAGTAGGTAACATCTTGGGGGTACTTTCATGGGGGGAAACTTTCATGGGGGGGTTCTTGCTTGGGGGGGAACTCTTATTAGGGGGAAACTAGTTGTCAGCCAAACAAATTCCGAATGGTTTTTAAACTATTCCTTAGGCCACGTAATGACAAACATAGTCAAAATGCCGTGCAATTAAGTTGATTTGTTTCTTGCAGTATCCAGTGCTCGATCGTACTATAAGCCTGACCGATGAAACCTCTGAGTCGTCTGAGCCAGCTGATTATAACTGGCGTCGGTATGCAAGCCTCGGGGCGCCGGACCCATTCTGTCTAGTTTGGGTACAGTACAACCAGCTCCAGGGGAACATCGATGACTTTAACTATGGAGATATCAGATTCAGCGGCGACAACCAATATGACCTGGTATAATTCTCCGCGGTGTCTGATGATATGTCCAAGAAAATTATGCTACTGCTCGCCCAAGATCATCGAAATCTCACGTCACAGCGAATCAATAAACTCATGGAGCTAATGTTTAAGACATGATCTAGTGATGAGTGCGAAGACTTCCACGCTCAGAATTCAAGATCAGCAAATGCTTCACATTGCCTGACATGCCAACTTTTCCCAGGGCGACTTTGAGTCCAACGAGAAGAAGTATTTCTGGCGAGACAGCATCCAGTTTGTGACATTCTAAAAAGGCCCCTTCGAGAGCATCAAGGCGCGCATCTGCAACACTTGCTCTCCCAGCCAAGCCCAGTGCCAGCAGATGGATCGAAATGCTCGCAAGGCCTGCAAAAAGCATCGCCAAAACGTCCGCAAGCAGATCAAGAAAATGAGTTGAAGACTTTTTAAGATTTTATTATTAATTTTTTACGACTTCAAAATAGATAATTTAGACTAAACAGTGCATTAAGAAAGAAATGTTTGCAGTACGGGAGCAAAAGAAGAATGGGAACTAATTGTCCGCGAAAGTAGAAGCACGCACGAACTTTTATGACCAAATTATAGTTAATTTTTAAAACATCTGCATTGGCAATGGCAATTGGGTTAGGTTCAATATTGGTGAAATGGGGCGATGATGATCAGTATTTCTATAAAAATTGGTAGAGCATGCTCGCCTCTACCTTGTCGCTGCTTTCCAACATTTATGACTGATTAAAGAATCCACTTTATCATAAATACTCTAAAAATTGGGTCGGAGCTTAAGCGGAGCGTAAGCAAGGACTGCTCTTAGCTACCAACCAATGTTAGTACAGATTTTGAAAACTGCATAGCATTAGCATGCCCATCGTAGCAAGACATAAACAGAAAAACAAACTTTTTAATATCACTAATCTGCTTCTGACCCCGAAGGCAGGCCCTCGATTGGTCATCAGTACTATCATTGCCTTTGAGTACTGTGGTTGGGCTTCCTTTTTACAGACGTGATCGAAACTGTCTGATGCTGTTGAAAGCTCTAATGGCGAATTGTTCTGCTCCAGTGGGCTGGAATGATGTTTTATAGATGCTCTAGGGTCAATTGATGAAAAAAGGAGGCATTAAAATTAATGCTGAAGAACTACGCAGCTTCATGAGAAGAAAGTGCCGGCAAATCCACTTTGGCAAAATTGCCAGACTGCCTAGGGGAGCTTGAAAATCGTGACGCGTAGATGAAAAGGGACTACTTATACTTCTTGAGCATTTTGAGCATTTAAACCTGGGAATGGTTTTTGAGGTGAGCCTCATTGAGCACTCATCGATTTCGAGATTTCTGATTACAAATTTTTTTGCTGTGAATCATGGCCCACAAAACATTGTTCTAGCACGGGAGAGCAGAGCGACCGTCAGCCCCAGCCCTTATTTTCGACCCCGCTGTACATTTTCGGGTTTAATGTTAGATCTTAATTACAAGACTAAAATGCTACAGCATGAGCTGCTTATGAATTGTCAATCATCAAAAAGAACTAGACAAGGTGTGACAAAATCGAGATAAATTTTGATTTAAATTTTAAACTATTTTGAGCAAACATTTTAACAGTTTCATCTACAAAATCCACTGATCATTCATAAGCAGGCAGCAATTTATGGCAGGAACCCTGTCACCTGGATTATTCCAGTTTTTGCATTGTCTTTAATTTTTGCTTAAGTTGTTTGAAAACTTTACTAAATCATTTTTTAGCCTGTTACAGAAAAAAATATGTCAAACAAAGTTGAAGCGTGATTCAGATTTAAACAAGACCAAAATGCTACAGCATGAGCAGCTTATGAATTGTCAATCATCAAAAAGAACTAGACAAGGTGTGCCGAAATCGTGATCAATTTGGATTTAAATTATAAACCATTTAGAGTCAAAATTATAACAGTTTCATCTACAAAATCCACTTATCATTCATAAGCAGGCGGCAATTTATGGCAGGAACCCTGTCACCTGTATTATTCTAGTTTTTGTTTTGTCTTCAATTTTGGCTTAACTGTTGTTATTTGTGAACTTTACTAATTTTTTTTAGCCTATTACAGAAAAAACATGTCAAATTTGAAGAGTGATTTAAATTAAAGTAAAAAAACAGATCAGATTGCAAATATCAGTGAAAGGTAACTTTACATTAGCTAATTTCAATTTAAATTCAATTTCGTTTGTTTTTTTGTTACGCCTCATTTAGTGAACTTATAATTTCATCATGACCAAAAATTCAGAAAAATTTCAATTTAACTTCAAAGCAAAAATTTTGACTCAAAATGGTTTATAATTTAAATCCAAATTGATCACGATTTCGGCACACCTTGTCTAGTTCTTTTTGATGATTGACAATTCATAAGCAGCTCATGCTGTAGCATTTTAGTCTTGTCTAGATCTTGGCCATGTGGAAGACATATTTACGTTCCACATGAACAAGGCTTCAAACAGTCATTGGGAAATCAACAACACCATCGCTTGGTGTTGTTGTTTGGTGGGTAATTTCATGATCCATGAAGCTCAACCCTATTGCATACGAGGTGATAAAAATCAAAATGATGATGAAACAACAAAAACAAACATTGGAGTCACTCAAAACGCTATCGCTCTCTAAGATTCCATATAGCTTAAAAACCTATTGCATGCAAGCTAACCTGAGCATCAGTTTATAAAAAACTGCGCAGTTTCCCTAAATTGCCTTGTTTTGCAATTTTGCAGGTTTTTTAAACATTTCTAAAATTCCAAGGTTAAAATTAAAATTTCATGATTTTCTTCACCGAGATCTCGATTAGAGCTTTCGATTGATATATATATGTTCTAGTTTTTAATCTATATCCAACAAGTTGTAGCTCGCGACATGCGACCACCCAAAAACTCGATCACCCATTCATAACTAGGGCGCTGTCGCACCCTAGGATAAAAAATTGATCATATTGCAAATGCCAACAACATTTAACTTTATACTTTAGCTAATTTCAATTTAATTTCAATTTTGTTTGTTTTATTTTGTTACGCCTCATTTAGTAAACCTATAATTTCAACATGATAATTTAATTACATTTTAACATATTTTTTTTATTTCACTAGTTAAATTTTCTATTTTATCTTTCTCTAATTTTTGTCCTATTTGTGCCAAAATTGCCGCCTGCTTATGAATGATCAGTGGATTTTGTAGATGAAACTGTTAAAATTTTTGCTCAAAATAGTTTAAAATTTAAATCAAAATTTATCTCGATTTTGTCACACCTTGTCTAGTTCTTTTTGATGATTGACAATTCATAAGCAGCTCATGCTGCAGCATTTTAGTCTTGTCTAGATCTTGGCCATGTGGAAGACATATTTACTTGCCACATGAACAAGGGTTCAAAAAGCCATTGGGGAAAAAGCCATCGCTTGGTGTTTTTGTTTGGTAGGTAATTCATGAAGCTCAAACCTATTGCATGCGAGCTAACCTGACCATAAGTTTATAAAAAACTGCGCAGTTTAACTAAATAGACCTATTAGGTTTTTTCCAGGTTTTTTCAACACTTCTAAATTTCCAAGGCTAAAATCAAAATTTCACGATTTTTGCCATCTAGATCTCATTGAGAGCTTTCGTTTGATATATATGTTATAGGTTTCATCCAATATTGAAGGAGTTCTATTTCGTGACATGCAAACATCCAAAACTCGATTGCCCATTCATAACTAGGGCGCTGTCATGAACTAGGACTTTCATAAAACAGCATTAAGACTAAACTGCTACAGCAAGAGGTTTTATGAATTTTCAATCATGAAAAAGATATTGTCGCGTCCTATAGATTGTCCTTGGTCATTTCTCTAGATTACATAAGCTTAAAAACCTATTGCATGCTAACTAACCTGAGCATCAGTTTTGAAAAATCTGCGCAGTTTTACTAAAATGAAACATTCGCAAATGGGTAGAGCACAAAATCGAAGAAAATCGCACTCAAAAACGTGAATTGATTGAGAAATTTTTGACCGCGGAGCGGCTCGAAGGGCCGCTCCACGGTCTATAGAGGTTACTCAACTTTTGTCCTCATATATCCTAGGGCGCGACAGCGCCCTAGTTATGAATGGGTGATCGAGTTTTTTGGACTTTCATGTCACGAGTTTGAGCTCCTTGGGTATTGGTTGAAACCTAGGAAATATATATATCAAGCTCAAGCTCTAGTTGAGATCTCGATGAACAAAATCATGAAATTTTGATTTTGGCCCTGGCATTTTAGAAATTTTAAAAAACCTGCAAAAAATGCCATGAAAAATGACATCTCCGAATTTGAAGTGTTCCCATTTTAGAACAAAAGCGAAACTTGAAAATCTAAGAATTACGTGTTTTAGCAAATTGTTTAAGCTTTCTAATGGTGCTATTTTTGTTATTGGTTTTCTGGAGAAATGTCCCAATCAATTCACGTTTATGAAAGGCATTTTGCTCAATTTTGTCATCTACCCATTATTCTAATGTTTCAAAACAGTCAAACTGCGCAGATTTATGCATTAAATTGAAACTGATGCTCAGGTTTGCTTGCTTGCAATAGGTTTCAGCTCGATGGAATCCTATGGCACAACAGGGCTATGGCACCTTTGTGATGAATGGTGCAAGTCCTAGGGCGCGACAGCACCCTAGTTATGAATGGGCAATCGAGTTTTTGGATGGTTGCTTGTCACAAGCTAGAATTCCTTGGATATTTTTCCGTTCTCTAAAATATCCCTGTCCTGAAGCCTTGTTCATGTGGCAAAGTCGTAGTCTTGTTCACGTGGCGAGTAAATATGCTTTCCACATGGCCAAGATCTAGACAAGACTAAAATGCTACAGCATGAGAAGCTTATGAATTTTCAATCATCAAAAAGATATAGACAAGATGTAGAGCATTCGTGATACATTTCGATTTGAATAGAGAAACCATTTTAACAGAAATTTCATCTAAAAACTCCACTGCTCATTCATAAGCAGGCGGCAATTTTGGCAAAATGAGGACAAAAACTGGAGAGAAAGTAACAATATATAATAAAAAATGCAAAATACAATAAAAATACAAGAAAAGCAAATCAAAAAAAGTTTAATTAAAAAGCAAATAATTGGATAATAAATAAATTGAACAATATAAAAACAATCTGATATGCATAAATGGGTCAAATTATGCAGGTATTCGCAAAATGATTAACAATTTTGATTTAAACCTGAATATTGCTCCAATTTTCGAATTTTTTCTTCATAGCAACACTAATTAGGCATATGACTTGAAATTAAAGTTAGTGGATTTGATAAAATTGAAAATAAAAATATTAAAAAAATGTCAAAAATAGTTCACCATTTGTGCAAAACCTGACGAATGAAACAATAACTTCTGCCATAAATTGCCGCCTGCTTATGAATGAGCAGTGGAGTTTTTAGATGAAATTTCTGTTAAAATGGTTTCTCTATTCAAATCGAAATGTATCACGAATGCTCTACATCTTGTCTATATCTTTTTGATGATTGAAAATTCATAAGCTTCTCATGCTGTAGCATTTTAGTCTTGTATGTATATATTTCTGGAAATGCTGGGAATGGGCGAATTCTCAACGGATTGGGACAAACTTTTTTTTCCTGAAAGGTAATGCAATTTTAGGAAGATCCGGCAAAGGGGAACCGGATTTTGAGCACTTGAAACATTACTTTTTTGGGTAGAAAGGTTGAAAAATGAGGTATGCTGTAAAAGGCTCAATTCTCAACGGATTTTGACAAACTTTTTTTTCCCTGAAAGTTAATGATATTTTAGGAAAATCTGGAGGGGTGGAATTGGTCCCGGAGCATTTAAAACATTACTTTTTGGGGTAGAAAGTTTGAAAAATGGGGTATGCTGTAAAAGGCTCAATTCTCAACGGATTTTGACAAACTTTTTTTCACTGAAAGGTAATAATATTTTAGGAAAATCTGGAGGGGTGGAATTGGTCCCGGAGCATTTGAAACATTACTTTTTTTGGTAGAAAGTTTGAAAAATGAGGTATGCTGTAAAATGCTCAATTCTCAACGGATTTTGACAAACTTTTTTTTTCCTGAAAGGTAATAAAATTTTAGGAACATCTGGAGGGGTAAAACAAGTCCTAGAGCATTTGAAACAATTCTTTTTTGGGTAGAAAGGTTGAAAATTTGGGTATGCTGTAAAAGGCTCAATTCTCAACAGATTTTGACAAACTTTTTTTTCCTGAAAGGTAATAAAATTTTAGGAACATCTGGAGGGGTGGAACAAGTCCCGGGCATTTGAAACATTACTTTTTTTGCGTAGAAAGGTTGAAAAATTGGGTATGCTGAGAGCTCCGCGGTCACCTATTGCGCTCTGCGCCATATACTTGTTCCATGTAACCCGTAACACAAATAACACCATTTGAAAGCTGAAACAATTTGCTAAAACACGTAATTCTTTGATTTTTGAATTTTGCTTTTGTTCAAAAATGAGAACACTTCAAAGTTAGAGATGTCAAGTTTTTTCCCATTCTTTGTTGGTTTTTGAAATATTTCTAAAATTCAAGGCCCTAAATCAAAAATTCACGATTTTCGTCATCTGGAGCACATTAAAAGCTTTCGAATGGTGTATACATGTCCATGGTTTCATTCAATATCCAAGGCGCTGAACTTCAGGACACGCGACCACCCAAAAACTCGATCACCCATTCATAACTAGGGCGCTGTCGCGCCCTAGGATGATAAGACTTGCTCCTCACAGAACAACATCCTATTGTGTTTTGATTAAAATGTTTTTGGCATGAAACTGGAAAAAATACTGCATCGAAGATACACCATTTCAGCAATAACTTAAGGCTAATTGCACTTATCACCAAAGTAGAATTACGTTTTAATTACGCTGTCAAAGTCAAATTTCAGCATCAACTTTACAGCATCAAATTTATGTCACTGTTATAACTACAGCTAGGCCGCGCCATTTTACGTATGCCGAATTTAACAACAGGCGCAACAGAAGACAGGGATTGATTGGTGCTCGGTGCTGATCGGTGTAACAGATGATGTTATTGTCACTTAAAGCAATTGTGGTTGTGGTGGTCGTTGAGGTGGCAACGGATGGGATCATTCTATGCTTCCTCTTCAATAACAGCCTATCAATATAAATATGGAAACTGAGATGGGTAATGAGAAGCCATTCAACGTCACGGGAGAATCCTCACAATTCAACTCCAGTAGGACATGGCAGCCTTCATGCAACAAGAAGATTATAAATGATTTATAACGTTTTATAATCATTTATAATATGGAAGGAAAAGCGTTATAATATTACAATGGGGGGTATCTAGCGGGTTGAAAAGTAGTCTTCAGAAACCAATGCCATTCTTGCTCAGTTCAATGGATTTCAATGCGGTTTTTTGCTGTAAAATCGTGAAGAGCTTGATCATTCACCAAAAAAACGTACAGCTTCATAAGACTCAATGGAAAAAACTTTTTCAATAAGCTTCGGCGCCACGTTTTTATTTTCTCCAAAAAAAATATTTGGTCGAAATTTTG
Source organism: Ptycholaimellus sp. GST1_10 (assembly GCA_030248095.1). Lineage (NCBI taxonomy): Eukaryota > Metazoa > Nematoda > Chromadorea > Chromadorida > Chromadoridae > Ptycholaimellus > Ptycholaimellus sp. GST1_10. Next base: position 794 of record JASANA010007664.1, on the reverse strand, counting down.
TTTCTTCATTTTCCATTGAAACTATGTTATCTGGATAGAGCTTGCTTAGACGCATCTGGAATGGTAACATTTGTAGTATACAGAGCCTCCAAAGTGGAGCTATGTGCAGCCAAAAATGAGCAAAATGAGGTTAAAATAGGCTAAAGCCAGTTATTCAACCGTTAATATAGTTACTTAACTCTGCGTTGTTTCTGCTTTTTATTTTGTAACTAAGATTTTATTAAAGTCAGAAAGCAATTTAACAGGCAACCCGCTAACATGACATTTGTAGCATGGACTGTATGAGTTTACCAGCTTCCTATCTATGGACTGTCGAGGTGCTGGTTTTTCTAATATCAGCACTTGATGCGAAATTATGATGATTGTTTAATAATAAATGTATGTGGTCATTAGGGTCAGAAACCTTAGAGGAGTGGTTTATTGGGTCAAATGGTATTTTACGGTTGTTAAACGTAAAGAAAAAACCACAAGCAATAAAACAAAGGAAAAAAGGGCTGAGTGAACAAATCTGGGAGAACAGACTTCTATAGTTCGGGATGCCCATGCAGCTCTTTGGCATGATTAGCATGAGGCCCTTGATTTTATCCGGAAAAATGTGTTTGCGACCTGAGAAACAAATGTGTGTGTTGATGTTTATCTTTTTTCGCTTCCTTGTTTTCCTAATTATAGATGCACGAGTCGTGACCATCATCAACCAGTTAGTGTACATCGCAGGATCGAGTAAATAATTAACATAATGATTACTGCCCAAATGGCTGAAACATCATTAATTGTAATTAAAGGCTTAAGTACTG